>MU726150.1:7785-25295 GCA_026770625.1 Nicotiana glauca | reverse complement strand
ACCTGTCATTACCTGTTGCTGTTCCATTGATGAATGTGTAGACAAATTGGTTATAGCTTTGCATTGTGCTATATTTGGGATTTCTTACTGTCAGACATTATACATGTCTATTACCACTGAGTTGGAATTACTCACTTTACTCCCTGCACCTTGTGTGTAGATTCAGGTACTTCGGGAGCTTAGTTGAGCTAGTTGCTGTTTTCAGAGTTTTCAGGAGTTGTCGAGGTAGCTGCCTCCCCTATCCCTTTATTATTTCGGTACTTTAGAACATATTTATTTTTTTGATAATTCTTGACTCGGTATTATTTAGAGGCTCATGACTCCAGGTCTTTGGGAGTTACAGTTTATGTTAGAGTTTCGTATTGTTTTCATTTGAGTATTTCAGCTATGAGTATTGATATTTGATTTAAGTATTTAATTAATTGGTTTTGAGCTTCATGCTCGGTTGAGAGAGAACGAATGGTCGGGCTTGCCTAGCATTAGTGTTGGGCGCCATCATGACCGGGTTTGGGGTCGTGACAGTTAGCTACTGGAACTGTAGAAGTTAAAACTATTAGCGAATTGGTCGACTGCATGTAGGTGACTAATCTATTAAAATCCTTTAGTATTTAACTAATGTTATGCTGTGTATGTATAATACTGTTATGTCTAAAAATACTATTTATTTTCTACGCCATGTGCATATATATGTTTTTTGGAATACCTGTTAAGTAAGTTTATGAGCATTTCACAATCTGAAACTTCACTAATAAAAAGAAGAAAGTTAACAGAAATTCAGCAAGCAGAAGGGCATGTTAATGTAGAGAAATTCAGCAAGCAGGAGGGCACGGAAATTCACACTTTCTTTAATGTTGTTGGGTATTAACATCTGAAATATTCCCCTTATGACGTAGAGCCCAAGCATCAGCTCTTGGTGTAGTGGAACGCAACGTTAGTAGTGCTGTGGTTGCAATGTCTTTCCTCTCTGTTTCTCGAATGATTACAGTAGGAGGAACATTGTACAACTGAAATCCTAAATGCTTCTGTTCATGTGGTATTCCCTTATGCATCTGAATGCTTACAGATTGAACTATTGAAGGTATCATTTAATGGAACTAATTTAATATCTATGCTTAGTTACTTATATTTTTTGTTTTGGGACATAAAAGGAATTTTTACAGCTTATGCTCTTGGCATTTATATATTGATTCCAACAATCAAATTTGCTACAACTTGACTTCTTTTCAGGAAGGACATATCTGTATTGTTGTGACTGTAGTGAATCTTCTACTTGAAAAAGAATGGTCATATCTGGGGTGCAAGAGATGCTCGAAGAAGGTTGAAAAAATTGGAAGTAAATTTCATTGCAAGAAATATGATCGGCTTGATTGTTCTGCCACTCATAGGTTTGATAAGCTTCACTATTTACTGTGAAATAGAACTAAAGTTGCAAGTTACAAAAATAAGGACCAATTTTACTATTAAATGTTAAATAAAACTAACTCAAATCCGATTCCAAAATCTCAATCAAAGTCCCTTAATTTGGTTGAAGAACTTTTCAACTTTTTTCCCAAATTTCTCAACCCAGATCCTTAATTAAATGATAAAATTAACGATGGATTAGTGGATATTAATAAAAAAAAATAAGTGTAGAATTCTTACCCAAAAGCTTCCTCTACAAATGCCTCAAAATCTTGCCTAAATTCGAGCTCTCTATCTCAAGTTATGAAGAAAATGGCAAGCCCTCAATTTTGAAATGCTTATATCTGCACTGGTGAATCCTTAATCGTGATCGCGGAAATAGCCACACGATCGCGAAGCACAACTTAGTTGCCCCAAAAATCAATCCTATGCGGACGCGGAATAATCCACACGAATGCGATACACTGGCTCTCATACTTACGCGATCACGAATGACCTCACGCGTTCACGATGAACAAAGCGCGTGGCTTAGCTTTAGTCTCATAAACACTACTCGAACGCGGCCCTATCCACGCATTTGCGAAGCACAACTTCATATCAATACGCATTCGCATACACCTGCCCACGTACTCGAAGAAAAAATCCTTCATCTTCCCATATTAGCCTACGCGATCACGAACCATCTCATGCTTTTGGTGAGAATGAGAGTAAAAGTGCGAAGGTTGATGCCGTGCAACTGATGATTTTCATGCTTTTGTTAATCACTATTATTGCCCTGTTTCTTACTTAAGTTGTTGACTTTATAGCCGGATTGTACTCCCCCATAGCATGCTTCCCTCCCTTTTAACTGTTTAATTTCGGTATTCTTTCCTTTTATTGCATATATATATATATATATATATATATATATATATATATACTGCACAGGTTGATTTGTTAGTCTTGTCTAGCCTCGTCACTACTTCGCCGGGGTTAGGCCAGGCACTTACCAGCACATGGGGTCAGTTGTGCTGATGCTACACTTCTGTGCTTTTTGCAAAGATCACGGTACCGGAACAACTTTTGGACCACAGCAGAAGGATATTNTTATTGCCCTGTTTCTTACTTAAGTTGTTGACTTTATAGCCGGATTGTACTCCCCCATAGCATGCTTCCCTCCCTTTTAACTGTTTAATTTCGGTATTCTTTCCTTTTATTGCATATATATATATATATATATATATATATATATATATATATATACTGCACAGGTTGATTTGTTAGTCTTGTCTAGCCTCGTCACTACTTCGCCGGGGTTAGGCCAGGCACTTACCAGCACATGGGGTCAGTTGTGCTGATGCTACACTTCTGTGCTTTTTGCAAAGATCACGGTACCGGAACAACTTTTGGACCACAGCAGAAGGATATTGATAGGGAGTTGACTTCAGTCCAGGGACTTACAAGGTAGCCTAGCTGGCGTCCGCAGGCCGAAGTCCCTTTCCATGTTTTCAGTTTGTTTTCATTGTACCGAGACAGACATTTATGTATTTCTATTCAGACTTGTTTGTAGCACTCTTTAGTAGTTCGTGAGATACCGACACCATTCTTGGGTAGAGGAATATTAAACTTCCGCATTTATTTAAATGAATCGTTATTATTATTATTATTATTATTATTATTATTATTATTATTATTATTATTATTATTATTATGGGTTGTTATTAGAAAATGTTTAAATATTTCGCTTGCCTAGCTCCGACAATAGGCGCCATCACGATGCCCCATGGTGGAAAATTCGGGTCGTGACAATACCTCAATTGAAATTACATTTAACTCATTAGAAGACTTCCCAATGAGACTTGTTGCTTCACGATCCCAAAGCAACAAAGATATAAAGCCAGTGTGATCCATTACTTGCACTCGAAGCTTGTACCTGTAAGACAAGTTTAGAATAAGAAATTGAAATCAAATAAAATGCACGGCATCACCCTTCGTGCTTTCTCTCACATAACTCTCATTTCATGGCACGGAATGATCCTTCGTGCAATTATAGTCAAATCAAAGCACGGAATGTCCCTTCGTGCATAAATAATCAAAACATGGCACGGAATGATGAAAACATGGCACGGAATGACCCTTCGTGCAAATATAATCAAACATGGCACGGAATGACCCTTCGTGCATTATCACTCTTCCTCACCCAAACAGCAATCACAACCAAACGAGCGAGGGAATAAGCAAATAATAAAAAATATCCCCGACAAGGAAAAATATAATTAAACAGCTAAATCCCGGTAAGGGAGTAACAATAACAACTTTCACATCCCAGCAAGAGAGATAATCAATATACTCAAACCATCCCGGCAAGGGATTAATCATACCTCTTTCCATTTCTTTCATTTCTTACCCAATAGTCTTTTTATCATTCGAGCCAACGCTCCAAAGAATTTACAATTTATAATTGGTCCTCATACTCTTCACATTGCATAGAATTCATCAATTAACATGGAAGAGTCATAATAATATCAGGATAAGTACATACAAGGACCCACGGTCATGCTAGACACTAGTGTATAGATACTCGCCACCATGCCTATACACCGTACTCGATAATTTAGCAATTAGCAAATAACAACACTCTAATTATATTCCCTCAAGCCAAAGTTAGATCAAACACTTACCTCGGTCCAAAGAATAGCAATCAATCCTCAAATACCGTCTTTCCTCTACGATCCGACTCCGACACAATGATATCTAGGCATAATTAATTCAATAATATCAATAAAGACTCAATGGCAACATCCCATAGCCTAGATATGAATTTCCTAGCATTCTTCCAAAGATACCAAAATTTAACACCGGGCCCACATGGTCCAAACACGAGGCTCGGACCAAAACCCAATCACCCATAACCCCATGAGCTCAAATATGCAATTTATTTTAAGATTCGACCCCAAATTGAGGTTGAATCACCCAAAATTCTCAAAACCCTAACTCTAGCCAAAATCCTTAATTTCTACTTTGATTTCATGTTTCTAGGCCTAGGAATTCACTAATTAATGAAGAAAAAACGAAGGAATTAGGTGGGGAATTACTTACCCAAGTGACCTTGAAGAAGGGAGGCTTCAATGGGGTCCTAAGGCTTGAAGGAGAAGGGAGCTCGTGAGAAAAAGTGAAGAAATCACGTATGCTACTGTTCTGTTTTTAAAAAAAATTACTGAAGGGATTTACTCTACGCATTCGCGACACAGAGGTCGCGTTCGCGATGAAGGGGGGACTGGAGGCATCGTGTTCGCGATTGTGAGACATGAAATCTTAAAATGTGAAATCAAAGTAGAAAAATTCACAGAAAAATTCTTTTACTCGGGTTCTAGACCTCGGATTTCTACTCCGAGCACATGACCGAGTCCCATATTTTTCTACGATCCCTCCGTGGCCGTCAAATTACGGGTCCGGATACATTTATCAAAAATATTGACCGAAGTTAACTTTAATCATTTTAAAGCCACATTTTGAAATTTTTCATAGAATTTAACATATACTCTTTCTGGCTACGCACCCAGACTGCGCACGCAAATCGAGACAACTAAAAGTGAGGTTTTTAAGGCCTCGAAAGCACGAAAAAAGAAAGAAATCCGGTGATGACCCTTTGGGTCGTCACAGGTTTATTTTAATTGTTACTATATTTTAATTGCACAATTTGGGATTAGAAACGGATTGATTTATGAAATAGACATTTGGCTTCGTCTGTGTCTTTAGTTAGGATAGTCTGATGTTTTGTTATTTTTCTTTTATTCTAGATGAAGTTTTATTTTCATACAGCAAGGCTTATTTCATTGCATATTTGGTAGTGGTGTTACTGGGTTGTTGTTGTTGTTGTTGTTGTTGTTTCAAGTTTGAACACCGAGAATTCGTGACTTAGCGAATGACCGAGGACCAAAGAAAGTGAAACTGACGCAACTTATGGTTATAAATCAAAATCCATTTTTCAATAATCTGTTCTCATGCTCGAAATCTCTTGGTGCAGGACATCACATTTCCAACTCTCAACCAACTTCCCCTGAACTAAGAATAATTGTCTTCCACTTTTCACCTTAAACCATTTGTTGTTTGGTTTAGTTAAGAGGTTGATGACAATAGATTTAGCTGGATTTGCATTGTCACTATGTAGCCATTAGTCAATATATGGTTGGGAGCTGTAGTAGGATAGGTGGCAGCAAAAAATGCTTCTGCATGCCAATTGTGTGAGCATCATAGATAAATTCCTTGCTTGCATCTAAAAATAAATGGCTGCTCGGAGGATATTCTTGGCTACAAGTTAGTTTTTTAATTGTTGCTACCTTATTGTTTTACCAATCTTATGTTCTTTTTGGTCAATAGCTGCCTAAAAGTTTAATATTGCATTTGTTAGATGCATAGGCTTAAGTAGTAGTATAGTTATGCATATATAAGGTTCCTGGTATTTATATCGATACACATCTAAAAAATTTCATAGTTCCTCAAATTCCTGCATCGTTTGTGGAGCTTTCTGGTGAGTTTAGTTCTGCGCTCCTTTATCTTCTATTTGTTTTTTATTGGATCAGAATTTGAGGGTAAAATGGTTGGTGATTTGTAGCTGGCTGCACAGTTTTTAAATTATTTATGTATGACTTTAGTTAACTGGTTTTCTAGCTTAGTACTATCCCATTTTTCCGTTTTGTCATTGAAATGATCTGCTAGTTGCAGATTATTGATGGAAGATTGTTGATGGAAGATTGATTTTTGTGGAAGTTGCTGAGAATACACAAGCTGGATCAAACCTGACATGGTTATTTGTTGGAGCACATTACGAGCAGTTGCGCCCTTCGGACTTACCCAATCTACACTGTTGAAGATCTCCTGAACTTTAGCAAATGCCTCCACTGGTAGGCCATCCTTCTCCTCAAAACAGGATAAATCTACAGGAAGAACGGAAGCAGCAGTGTCCATCTCTGAGAAAAGAACCTACATCCAGAACACAACTTTTATAAAATTACAATATGCTTCTAGCTGGAGAGTACCAACAAAACTTAAACATGCATTTTATACGAACAATGCTACCTCTGTTCTGAAGTCTTTTGGAAATTGATCTTTAGCATTCCATTATTTGCTCGACTTACAGATTTCGATGCTTTAGACTACCGAGGTGAAATATAATTTTTCAGATTCTGAAGCACCTTTATCTAAAGAGACAATTCATGATTCTTTTACATGCTTGAAATTTTATCATTGTAATCTTGGTCTGGATCTGAAGTTGGATCAGCTATTGCTTCCCAGTGCAATGCCGATAATTACTTCTTTACAAAGTCAATAACATGTTATTTGTCGTTGAAGATAACAAAACAACTAGACCTTAGTATGCGATCTATCTCGAGTAACAGATCCTCACAGCTGCTATCTTTCTTTTCAATGTCACAGAAAACACTCCAAGCATGGAGCAAATCATAGATCTGACAATGTGAAAAATGCTTCACACCTGCACTCAATAACATGTAAGCAAGTAAGATATCCGATGATGGATCATCTTTGGTTCAATGGATGAAAGAAAAAACACATGTTCTCAGAGATTATAAAGGTCAACGTACTTCGTATGGTTATAAATTCTAAATTTGGATTATCGCCACAAAATTTTATTAAGCACTTAAAATGGCGATGCACATTGTGATTGGCATATTAAGAGAATCTCACAAGGTCTCCTTCTGCTAAAATATTGTAGCCACAAAATTTTACAAATTATCTCGCATTTCAAGATAGTTACTATTGTCATACGATACTTTCAATACAATTCAAATGAGAAAATAATTAAGAACAATATTATCATGCTAATATTTTATTTTATTTTTACAATCCACGCATCGCGCGGGTACGTATACTAGTATCATATTAAAACCCTGCACATAAAATTAGTTTTTATTTTGCTTAATTGGAAAAAAAAAAGAAAGAACTTTATTGTGTTCTTCTCTTTCCAACTTGTAACTGGAATTACATATATACCCTATAAAGCTTAACAATCAAATTTCACATATATAGTTTAGCCTTCTTCCTTCGATAGATTTTCAGTACAGGTTCTACGCTTTTGCTCTTTTTTGCCTAATACATTTTAGAAAACGTTGTAGATTATTAAAAAATAATTAGAAAAAAAGAATCTAATGTTTTTGTTCACTGTACTAGTTTTAGTTATGTCCGAGAGCAAACTCTTACTTGTTTTCAGTTGTTTTGTATCTTCTGCTCTTTATGTCTAAGTTTGAGTCTAATCCTAGTTATTGGTTACTTGGTGTATTTCGAGATGTTTTCTTATTCTAGCACCATTGTGAAGTTCTAAATATAATACCAAAATCCAGTAAATCCGCCCGAATCGGATTTGCTGGGGAACGTATATTTATAGAAATTTATTGTTGTCCATATATATAGTCAATCAAGAAAAGAACATAAACTTCATTTACTCTCTTTTTGTCAAGTGATCTAAATATTACGGCTTATAATTCTGTTTTCTTTTTAGGATCATTAGATCTCAGAAAAATTACTAGCTATGTTCATTTATAAGTATATCATTACAAAAATTAGCCAATTCATAAACTATTACTAATATTAGCCAATTAGCTATTTGTAGCAAAAAAAGTCAAGTTTTTGCTTTCTTTTGAGTGGGTGTTATTAGAATAGATTGGGTACAACTTAAGGAGCTTGATCTAAGTTTTGGGATGATTTGGTGAAGTTTTGAGGTGGTTTGAATTGACAATTCGAAATAAAAACTGAACATGAAAAAAAATAATATGTGTATCACACTGTGTATTATTTGTGTATCACATATGTATCATATTTGTATCAATCATGTATCACATGTATATCCATGTATACCTGTGCGTGAGATACATGCATGATACATGTGTCGCAGAAGAATTTTTTGAACTCGATTTACTTACGGATTTTGATATAAAACCAGTCCAAATCGCCTCCAATCTTCCTCAAATTTTGTATATTGATTTATCTATATGTTTTCTATGAATTTCAACTATACCCATTGAAAAAGTTCCTTTTTTTGCAAGCTTTTTGGAATATTTTTTTATTTTTTGTATGTATTTGATCACCTTATTTGCTACCTCATCCATGAAATTTTCTTTCCGTCTTGCATCTAATGTTGCTAATCACGCTTAAAAATATGGAAGGTGATTTTTGCATGTGATTCTTTGAGAGAAAGAATGTTATTTATTTGAATTTTTAATTTTTATATGTACTTGGCTAGTTTTGGTAAGTTTATGACTAATAGCTAGAGGTTGGTAAATTGAGACTTATTTGGGACATTTGCGTAAGTTTCCCTAGATCTTATGAAGCAGTTAACATATAAACTTCATAATGGGTTTTGGTTTCATAAGGTTCGTCTAAGATTGCAAGTCCGGGAAAAAAATAGCACGGGCTAGCCAGTTTTCGGACTGGTAATTGGAAAATAGCCAACATTTATAAAGTAATTAAAAAATAGCCATTATTTTGTTGAAACAAGGAAAGTTCCAACATATTATACTAGATTGTGGAGCTCCTGGGCATAAACTTTCAACATATTATGTTGGAACTTTAGCACACGGAAAGTTCTAGCATAATATGCTGGATTATGAAGCTCATCTGTATAAACTTCCAGCTTATTATGTTGGAACTCCAATACATTATGAAATTCCAGCACATTATGCTGGATTATGGAGCTCATTTGTATAAATTTCTAACATATTATGTTGGAACTCCAAGACATTATGCTAGAATCTCATATGCAAAAATTTCGAACTCCAGCATATAATGCTTGATTTTTGGGGTGGGGGGGATTTTTAAGGGCATTTTTGTTCTGATTTATTATTACATGAAAAAGTGATTAAATTTCAATTATTTTTGAAATTATGATTATTTTCTAATTTTAATAATATTATTATTAAGGGTATGAATCTAATCTCTCACAATTGTAATGTATAAGGGTATACGAAGGAGATTAGAGACGTTTGACTAGCTTTATATATTATTTGAAGATATTAGATTGAATTTTGGGTTCTTTTGGAAAGAAGGGACCATCCTACAAGTACTTAGCTTCCCCTCCAAATTTTTGACTATCACTACACGGATATATATATATATATATATATATATATATATATATATATATATATATATATATATATATATATATATATTCACTTGTCAACTTATTCACTCTTCGCGCGATCAAATACATGAAATTATGAAATGCTTAATCTTCTTCGTAAAATTTTCATGCATATACATAAAGCAATTTTGCAAAAATTGATTAAATCACAAACATAAATATTTTTTCCTCGTGCTCCAACACTGTTTATATTACTATAATTCCATATTAACAACATTCATTATATGAATAGAAACAAAATATAGTTATATTAAAATTACAACGATTTATACTTTTATACAAAAGTACAACAAAAATGTGTTTGTGTATCAAATTTAAAAATATACATAAAAAAAGAAAGGATCCCACAGTCAGCAAACATTACAACAATATGCACTTTAAATACAAAAGTACATAGTAACAAAATTGTATTTGTGCATTAATTTTAGAAATATTATACATTTACAAATAAAGAAACGATCCGACAATCCGCAAAAATTTAGATAGCAAACTGTTTTAACTGTCGATGAATGTTAATTTCTCTCTCTGTGTAGTATGGCATACTCGAAATTTTGGTCAATATTCTGCAATTCAAATTCATAAAGCTCATCTTAAACTAGTTATCATGGCATTTTACTAAAACTTCTTGCATGATCTTCAAAATTTCAGAAATATTTTTTTATTTTAGAAAAAGATAGTAATATTAATAAGATTTACCTGAATTGAGAACTTTCATTATATGAATGCATTCATCAAGATCCGCTTTAGTGCCACATACCTTTCTTGGACATAGCATCAAAACAAGCTTCCACTAAAAGAGACTATTAATTCTTGAATTGACATTAATTTTCTCACCAAATTTTGATTTGTGTTTCTTGATCTAGCTAGTGAATTTATATAGACATATATGAGAGAATACAAAATGGTGCCATAAATTAACACATTAAATAATATTTGAGAGATCTGGACATAATCAATAAAATTTAGTAACGGAATATAGGGGAGGGGAAGTTTGAAAGAGCATAAATACATATTAAGATGTCCAATAAAGACACAATCATGGGAGGAAAAATTTTGACTTTTTATTTAAAGAATTAAATTTTGACTATTAATTAAAAATAAGATAAATAAAAAATGAGCAAGCAAAGCCAAAAAAAAGAGAGTGAAAAAAGATAAATAAGTTTCTTGGCCGAAGCCATCTTTTTTTCCCCGCAATACATTCATAAACTAATGTTGCCTAATAAATTTACTCGTGATAATAGTCATAAATTTTGTTTATATATAAGGCATACATGCAAAAACAAATTACAAAGATATGTATAAGAAAAAAATATATTAAACAAAGACACAAACATAGAATGAGGTAATTATATATAATTTTATAATGTCAGAATACATGTAGAATGTGTAACGCAAGACCTCTTACCTAACTTTCCTGAAAAATTTGCCCGCACTTTGTGGTTGCATGAAGAATTAAAGTATGACTAAATGATTAGTCTCATAAGTTTTATATAAAATAAAATATCAAAAAACTATATGAAATAAATAAGACACAAAAACAACTCAACATGATTACAGGTGAGAGAACGGTTAGGCATAGAGAGAGGCTAATTAAATGGATTAAAAAGATTCTTTTTAATGGAATTAAAACATGATATTGCTTGATTTAATAATGATAGTGAGAAACCCAATAAACTAAAATATTTGGACAATAATTGTGTCTTTTGTAACTGAAATAAATACTATAATGAGATGTAATAAATAGGATAGAGAATGATTAATCTTGCTAAACAATTTAACAAAAATTGAAAAGAATGAAAGGGAAAAATCAAAAAAACAAGGAGAAAAAAGATAAATATGATCTTTAGCCAAAGAGAGGTGCCAAGTCTCTTTTTGTATTTCCAACTTTATATATATATATAGATAGATAGATATAGGTCTACTACTAGTAGGAAAACTTCAATATCGAAATGTAATATTTTGGCTAGTTTTGGCAACTCCTTCGCTCGATCGTTCCAACGCTGTTATTCTTAAAGCTGTGATTTATTATTAATGAATTGTCTACTTTAACCAAAAACAATATAAGCATTAAATTTCACCGCTTTAAAAGGAGCATGTTAATTGAACTAGTTACAATTAGTCCGGGCTGTGCCCGGGTCCAAAGGTAAAATTTCCGTGTGGCATGCAGTTTTCATCCTCTGTTGAATTTATACTCACTTTTAAAAAAAAGTTTAACTGTTACCCAAGTTTTTAGATAACTTCAATCACATGCATATTTCTCTTCTTCTTTAATATAGTTTTTTCTTCTTTGTGCTTAGAGTTTCTTCTTCTTCTTAATTGCAGGTTTGTTAAATTTATTCTTGTTTCGATAACTTGATGATTGAGATTTGTTCTATATGAATTTAAAAGTTATGTTTCAAATTTGAACTCATTTGGAGTAGATTTGGGCATTGACTCGTGTATTGGATTGTCGAAAATCGAAAACAAGATATATTCAGAATTAGTATTCGAAATCTGAAGTTGCATTCAATAGTTTGAACTACTTAAGATTCAAATTTCTAAAGTTGCATTTGAAAGATAGAAGAACTTCAAATTTAATTTCTGAAATTGCATTCAAGAGATTAAACTACTTCATATCCAAGCGGATAATTGACTCAAACTTCAAATAATATTTATTCATATTTCCAAATGTTGCATATATGAATTCTATTCATTGATGATCATTCTCTAAATACAGCTTTACGAATGAAAGCTCTCAATAATATAATCAAACCTTATCATAAACCCATAAATGTTGCCAAAATTCAGTTTGTATTTTCGTCTCATTTTATTTGAAGTAAATACGAATAAGAAGGTAGAATAATTTTGGCCTAATGCATACTTTTCCCCCTTTACTTGTATGCAATTTCGTTTGATACATCGTAGTTTTATGTGTAATATTCTCACCAATCCCTTTTCTATCAAATTATTTTTATTGGTAAGGTTATTTCTCTGTAATTCAAAGAATAGTACCTTTTATTTTATAATTTTTTAAAAATCGTCGAATACAATTAAAGCAACTTATCTTTCGCAATTTTAATTAAGATCTATGTTGCGCCCCGGCTATTTGGTACATCTTTTGTTTTAGATTGGCTAAATATCTTTTTTCCTGCCGAAAATTAAAATACATATAGATAGAAATCAATTTCAGTTCATGTATTAAATGATAATTATTTATAAGAAGACAATGATATTGTCTTTTGACATAGTCATATTATTGTGATCTCCTGAATTTGTTATTGACGGATAATAAATATGGGATATCTTAAATTTGTTATTCATGGACAATAATAAATAATCAATCAAGTTAAAAAAGTAATTAATACTAACAAAATTGCAACAGTTATTGCTTCCAAAGTCAAAAACTTGGTAGAAACTATTAAAGCCAATAGTCATTATAAAATTAAAGGAAAAAACATAACTATAATGCATTGGTAAAAGGCTGTAAATGCAGTTAAAGAGTTGTGTGTGAAAATTTGGTATTGGGCTATGATACTCCCAGAGAAAGAAAAATTTGATTGGGCCCATGTTTCCTGAGAATTGCGCTAAAGTAAGAAGCTTTTTTCTTTTTCTTTGCAAGAAACAACTCATGCATGACCATAAGACAGACACCTCACTGTCTCTTCTTATATAGGAGAATGCAAAGGAGCATGGTTTTTTTCACCGGTGAAGGGCTCGAGAGAGGGGCGTGTTTTTTGGTTTTGGGCCTGGGCTAACCGTTGAGACGGTCGTCCTTCCTATTGTCTCTATGGGTGAATGACAGAAATAGAGAGTCCAGAAATAGAACACTTCGGTGCCACTATTGGATTTAGGGAAATTATCAGTTATATCCATTTATAAGTAACTCATTATAAAAATTGATCAATTGATAAAATATTACTAATATTAGTCAAATTAACCAATTAGCTATTTATAGCAAAAAAAATCAATTTTTTGCTTTGTTTTGAGTGGGTGCTACTAGAATAGATTGGGCATAACTTAAGGAGCTTGAATCTCAGTTTTGGGATGATTTGGTGAAGTTTTGAGGTGGTTTGAATTGACAATTCAAAGTAAAAATTGAACATGAAAAAAATGATATGTGTATCATACTTGTATCATTTGTGTATCACATATGTATCACATTTATCAATTATATATCACATGTATATCCATGTATACTTGTATGTGAGATACATGCGTGATACATGTTTGATACATGTGTCGCGGAAGACTTTTTTGAACTCGATTTAATTACAATTTTTTATACAAAACCAGCCCAAATCACTTCGAAATCTTTCTCAAATTTTGTATATTGACTTATCTATATATTTTCAATGAATTTCAACTATAACCATTGAAAAAGTTTCTTTTTTGTTTAGATTTTTAGAATATTGTATATACTTTTGTATTTCATCACCTTATTTGCTATCTCATCCATGAAATTTTCTTTCCGTCTTGTATCTAGTGTTGTTAATCACGCTTAAAAATATGGAAGGTGATTTTTGCATGTGATTCTTTGAGAGAAAGAATCTTATTATTTGATTTTTTAATTTTTGTTGGCTAGTTTTAATAAGTCTATCACTAATGGCTAGAGGTTGGTAAGTTGAGATTTATTTGGGACATTCGTGTAAGTTTTCCTTGGATTTATGCCACCTTCGTAAAGAGAATTCAATTGCAATTATGAGAACAGATTTCGTTGTAACCTCTTATTTTTTTCTCAGGAGATTCATATTTAAATAAAAATAAAACTTATTCCACAGAGCTTGTTTTACAACTTGGAAGAATTTTTTGCAAGAAATTTTCAAAAACTTAAAACGAAAAAAAAAGAACTTTCAGAGTTTTCTCTTGTATCTTTTGTTTCTATTGATATATCCTTTGGCTTTATAAATAGGAGTTTTAACATATTTGGCCGGTAATTAAAATTAACAACCTCTATATACAAAAAAAATTCACATATATATTTCAGCTATTATTTTAGAGGGCAACTATTATTATATTTGATTAATTCGGTCATGCCACTTAAAAACCTGGAAGACAGCCTTTGTCACAAAAGTTTACACATAGCATGATCTCATTGGCCTTTGGCTTTGGCTTGTGCCAATATGTCTCGTGTTTAGAATTTAGTCCAAATTTTGGATAAACTTAAATTCAAAAATTTAAATTAATTATCTATGATTTCAGAAAGTTTGTACGTTTTAATATGCCCCTTTGGTAGCTTATAGTGAATGTCTTCACAATCTCTCGGTGCACATGACTAGTGATACTAGCTAGCAATCGGGTCAAAATGGGTAATGAAAAAACAGTTAAATTATTTGACCCAAACTATATTTAATACGGATAAAAAATAAGTTAAATGACGGATAATTTGGATATCTATTTTATTCATGACTTCTTGAATATGATCACTTTTGGGAGAATTCTTAATCTTTCAAACTTAAGAAACCACAATTTGATCCATTTCTAAATAGATAATATGGTTCTTATTCATATTTGATCCGTTTTTAAAAGGTTCATTATCCAACCCATTTTTTAGTGGATAGTATAGGTGGATAACTATTTTCTTTTAATCATTTTGCCACCACTAAGTGGAACAAACAAAAAAAATATGAAAGCTGAAAAGTACAACAAATCAAGAAAAGAAAAACAACCCAAGTACTTACATAGGATTGAGATAAATTGTTACTGAATACGAAGGATATATAGATGTTTACAATTCAATGCCAGAGTGAGACAGAAACATAACACAAAATCAAAGTGATTACAAATTTTTGTCACACAAAACAATTCACAATCTTAATAAGTAAGATGGACAGTAATCCTTAACAATGTCTGTGCACCATCTGTGACATGTTGACCAGGTGGTATAAGGGAACGAATCTCTGCAAATCCACAAGCATTTTTAAACTTACCAGTTCCTCCTGTAACTGAAATTCGAGACATGGGACTTGCAATTCTATAAACTCCAAAGAAATTGAGACTATCACCATATTCTCCTCCTTCAAACATGGCCGAAAACGCCATCATTTGAGTACTTCCATCTGCAGAGCTTGAAACATAGATACCTTGAGCTTTTCCAAGGTTTTGTGTGCCCAACTCAGGGGATGAAGTCAAGTAGTCGTCGATAACAGTAATGGTACCTGTTGAGACATAATATAATAAAGGTTAATAAAAAGCACGACGTTTATGATGGCATAAGCTAAAATAACATGATCATATAGTTTAACGTGGTAACAGAGCACTTGAGGTCGTGTTAAGATATAAGTAATATAGTTAAGATTGCTATAAGTGTAATTCCTCTCAAAGGTTGAGCCAAGATTTAAAGATTATAGGTTTAGAATTTTAATCCTTTTAAGTTACCGGATTCTAAATTAATAATTTATATATATTTAGTGATTTTTTCAACGAAGGGGAGCCTTGGAGCTCAAGTTGTCTCAATGTGACCTATAAGTTACAGGTTCAAGTCGTGGAACCAGCCATTGATGCTGGCATCAAGGTAGGCTGTCTACATCAAACCTCTTGAGCTGCAGCCCTTCCCCGAACCCTACGTGAACGCAAGATGCTTTGTACACCAGGCTGCTTATCACTTATTTTAAAACAAATATAGAATTTGAACCAAAGCTATTAGGTTCGCTTGAAGTTGTTCCGCCCCTCTAGCTCCACCCCTGATTCCTCTAACAACTTAAAATTTTTGAGATGATCGCACAGTTCAATATGATAGCAGAGTAGGCAAAAGATCCTAGGTTCAAATCACACCACTACCCAAAAAGCGAAAAAGATCATGTTTTTCGCCAATGGAAAATAATCAAGCTGACACGTGAGAGAACATGTTGGGGCATGTAGAAACATACTAATATAGTTAAAGGTAATTGAAAGTGTGATATCTGTAACAACTTAAATTTTTACGTACCAAAGCCGAGGCCCAAGCCATCAGGGCCTAATTGAGTAGTCACAGTGGTTTGGCTATTCTGGTTACCAGCAAATGTTGTGCCTGCTAAGCCAGTTCCTAGTGGAACACCATTGATATTGAAAGTTGGGATTGCACCATTGGAATTGGGAATTGCGACACCATCTTCGGGAGGTTGGAAACCAAGAGGCCTAGCAAAAGGGACTTGTCCACTGTAAATACTGCCTAATAATCCGGTTATCGGTCTAGCTGTTGGATTACTGCCTCCCAGAATATCATGCATGTATAATTCCAGGATCGGTTCGCCGGGAGTTTGAGTATCAATTGAAGAAACAAGGAGTGCCAAGTTTATTGTTGCAAATAAGAATGCAAAGAAAATGGAAGATGGTGACTGACTTAGCATTTTGAGAATTTGCTTATCAGGGAAAACAGAGGTTTTTTCTTTATGTTTTGGGTGCTGGATTAAGATGTTTTCTTGGATTGATTATACTTAAATTAGCTCAACATTGGCACTTTATATAGAGATGTGATCAAAATGAGAGGAGGTGGAGTTGTTGTGAGATAGAGTAATGTTATTAACTGTTGGAGTTATTGTAACAAAACCTCACAAAATTTTGTGTCATCCATTATATTACTATTAATTATATAACACAAACAGAAAGTTCTGTACATATTAATTTGTGTTTTAAAATATGTTTAATCCTGTTAGCTGTATTTCGTTTCTTTGTAATTCAGTAGGAAGGAGACCTTTACAAGTAAGAATAAAGAGGTCCATTACAGATCAGAGAAATTATCCATACCACAATTATTGAACCTAATCCATCTTAATTCTAGCTTTTATTTATTATTATTATTATTTTCTTCGGTTAGTTTCCTAATACTCTAGTAGTTTGGCAGTTAATTTGCTATCTACATTATCGTAGTAATGAAAAACGATGAAAAACAAAATGATGGTTTTGCTTAGTGAAGACATCATACTGATGAAATTTATTAAACTATAGTTGATGATAGGCTATAATTACGTGTTTTAGTCGATTATTACACTCTAATTTAATGCACTTTAGTTTAGTT
>MU726148.1:26122-47953 GCA_026770625.1 Nicotiana glauca | reverse complement strand
TGAGATTAGCTAGTTAGGAGGTAAGCGTAGGAGGTTACTGATCAGCTACCGATACAGGGAGTTATTTGTTGGATATTAGTATACCTTTCATCTATTTCGTATTTCTTATATTTCTTATACTGCTGCTACTTTATTATTGTGTTATGTTGTTATTTTATGTTATTTTTAGTATTAGTCTATTGATAGTACTAACTTATCGTCTCTTGTTGATGTCTTGAGCCGAGGGTCTCCTGAAAACACCCTCTCTGCCCCCCGGGTAGGGGTAAGGCCTGCGTACATATTACCCTCCCCAGACCCCACTTGTGGGATTATACTGGGTTGTTGTTGTTGTTGTTGTCCTAGACGGACCCAACCCTTGTGTTGAGTCCCTAAGTCAGAATGCACGTAATTCAAATAAACGTCCTATTAGGTGTTTGGCATGATTTTATTGTTCATCTAGGTTTAAATCCTAGGTTTATTGGTCTAGACCTAGCTTACCCGAGCGGACAACTCGGGCCAAGGGGGAGGCAGCGTACTGGGGATACAGAAGCTCGCCCGGCTTTGCAACTTATCCAAACCTCGTTCTAAATTGGGAAAAAGACTCTAACAGAAGAGAAGCTACACGAAGTGCACCTTTCTCCATGATGTAGAAGACTCAGAAAGAGGGAGGGATTCGCGACAATTTATATACAATTCAACATATATTAAAGCGGTAAAATCATTTAGCACGTAAGACATCAAACCAAATAAAGCCAAATACAACAATTTAACTGAGCTCGAATTCTTGAACCCTGAACCAGAAGTTCTGGGTTCTTTTCCCCAGCAGAGTCGCCAGAGCTGTCACACCTCCTTTTTCACGAGCTTATTACTACACCCCGGGAAAGGATATAATAAAAGGAAGGAGTTTTTCCAATTTAAGGAATGTCGAAACGGGATTTATTTATTTAATTTCAGAGTCGCCACTTGGGAAATTAATGATATCCCAAGTCATCGGTTGAATCCCGAACCGAGGAAAGCTTGACTCTGTTAACACTCCGCGAACCAGAAATCCGGATAAGGAATCCTGTTAACCTGAGAGAAGGTGTTAGGCACTCCCAAATTTTGTGGTTCTAGCACGGTCGCTCAACTGTTGTATTTGTTTTTATCTGATTTCTATATATGTTCCATTTTTATGTGCATTAATATTCCGCTTTATTATTTAATTTTTACAAGAATTGCAACGTCGTGAAAATGTATTTTGACCACACCGTACCAGTACGCCTGTGGTTTTTTAACACATTTCGACATCGTTGAGATTTGGATTTAGGTCACATAAATGTGCACCCGTATTAGGAAGGTAATGTTATTACAAATCGTGCCTAAAATATCTACGTCTATGTTAACTTTGGGAAAGACTGTGAAATTTGCTAAACGGTCCCTCCAAATCTAAAATTTTATAACAATTTATTTGAGGGCCCCGAAATTGTATATTTGAAGTGGCGAGGCTCGTCTCATTTTTTGTTAAAGGCCATACCTAACGTATACGATATTTTCTATGTGTGCCGTCTCTAATAACGAAAGAGAAAATCTTAATTGTTTATTATTACCTAATAGTTTTTGCATTTTTGGGGCCACGAACTCATACAAGTCCAGGCTTTAATTCCTATTGGGCTTGACTGCAGCCCATGTATCAATATTTAAATTCAGCTGAGACTTAAACTTATCCATTCGTGTAAATGTTGGGCCTTGTGGCCCAGAACGGTCTACCTTCAGTATCATATGACCAGGCCCATGTATAGCTATCACACTTACTGAATTTGGGCCTTTCATTGAGGCATCAATCCAAAACTAACACCAAACAGAATACAATTTTTACTTTATTTTCAGATTGTCACGATTTTAATTCAAATTCAGACTAATTTATATTCTTAACTACCAGAAGATTTCCTTTATTTAAATTCAAGTACCTATTAATTCTGTTTTTATCAGTTCTAATATCATTTAAAATAGAATCTAGGGAAAACGACTGAGATTTCAAAGTCAAAACAGAATAGTATTGTATTATGAAAACCGTTTTACTAGCATTTGAAATTATTTCTCTAACACTAATTATTAATTGCAATTATGATTGAATTATTTCGAAATTAAGATATCAACGCAGAAGAAATACCAAAGTGATCTTAACTTTCAGATTCTAATTCATATTTAAGTTTCAAGTGGAACAGCTATAAACTTGCAAACTTTCAACTAATTATGTATTTAAACTGATCTATTATTTTCAGAAGAAAACGCTACAGATGTATACAACTTCAGAGTTATAACCGGAAATCTAAATTCAATTATTACTTTTAACCTTTTAATCTACTATTTTATCCGAAATCCTATTAGTTATTGAAATTACATAACCTAAGACATACTAATACCAGATCTATCATGACATAGTTCAAAGTACAGTCCAGTCCAAGTTTAATTACAAATTAAACTATTCCTAACGAATACATATTTTTCTAATTAAATTCTACATATATCATGATTCAGTTACATGTAAAGGAAAATCAGAGACGAATGATGTCTAAAGGAACAACTTCATTTTTTCTTCAACATTATCAATACAGCTTCACAGTCATGTGAATTAGAGAATTTACCTGGAAATAAGATGAAGAAATCAATGAGAATCTACTCAAATCAACAGAAAAACAGGATCAGCAATGGCAATTAACAGCAAATCGATCACAGCTTCAACACCAATAGAATTGACCCAGCGACTAACAGATAAAACCAGTAGGAATGATAGACCAACAGAAAACCAACACTTGAGAGATTTGTTCAAATTCCTATCGCAACTATCAACCAGATCAATATAACTTTCAGATTAACCTCAGAAATCAATGTAACAGTAGGAGTTTTTAACTGTTTTTTGATATTTTTTTGGAGTTTTAATGGGAATTGGTGAGAGATCTAGATCGAAAATGGCAGAAAAACTGTTTAGTATATATCAGATTTTTTCTCAATTCTCTAAACTTCAAAAATTTTTAAAGGAGGCCACATGAGGCCTATTTATAGAGTGTAAGGGAGGGAAATTTGAATTTCAGATTTACATTATTAGTCCCTCCCTTTATTTCAATTTAACCCCTTGTTATTTTGTTAACTAATCTGTTCCAACCCCTTTATTAATACATAATTTCCCCTTTTCCCCATCTAGAATGTTCTATTTTATTGCTTTTACCCTTCTACCCCCACCTCTAAGTGATTTTCACTGCATTACCCTTTTGTTATGCCTGAAATGCCCTTAATCCCTTAAGTATTTTACAATTAAACCACTTAGTATTCCCAAATCTGCCCTCACTCCCTTAGGATTATTACATTTAAACCAACCATTATTCCCCAAACTAACCCTGATTCCAAACCCTTTTTACCCTTTACTGCCCTTAACCCCAATACTAATGACCAACCAGCTATAACCAATCGTCCTTAACAATATTAATTTTAACAGAACAACATTACTCTAATAATACTAATTAGAATCATAAACCCTAATTTCTAACATGAATTCCAATAACCCTAATTTTAACATGTCACAGAAATCAATTACAAAAATAATATTGGAAAGCTATCAAAACTATTAATAATCCAAACAAAAGTAACAAAATAGAAACCCTAATCAATATCAAAACACAGAAAAGTCTTGAAATTTTATTTGTTATCAATATCAATTTAGATGAATTTAGACAGTCTAAGAAAAAATCAAGAAACAGATACAAAGAACAGACATGCATACAAAACTAGAAAAATCAGAAAGAAAGAAAAACAAAAATGAACACTCAGAAAAATTGAAATACAAATCAAAGGAAATGAAAACTTAGCTTTTTCTTTTATTTCTTCCGATAAACTCGTTTTTCTTCTATTTCTTTTACAAAATCATCTTCTAATGCCCAGAAGACCTTTTCTTGAAATTTTTAAGTGCCGGCAGACTCTTTTTGGTTTTCCAGGGATCTTTGAGGATCAATATTGTCAGAAGTAGGTAGAGGAGGGTTAAAGGAAGATCTGGTATGGTTTTGGCTTGATTTGGATAGACCGTCGTTCACCGGAGTAGGGTTCCGGCGAACTATTTTTCAAGATTCGAAGAGTTTGGGTTTTATTCGATACAAACGGGTTAGAGGGGTGTAATAAGGAGGCTGAGGGCTATCTAAGGTGTTAAGGGTGAAAGCACTGGCATAGGTTGTGTTCGCCGGAGTAGGGTTCCGGCGACACAAAAACTGATATTCGAAAGGTTCAGGCCTGATTCGAGGGAAACTAGTTATGGGGGTGAGGAGAGGAAGTTCAGAGCTTTCTAGGGTGTTCATGGCGAGGTCAACAGAGATGGTTATGTCTCCCGCCGGCGAGGGTTCCGGCGAGAGTTTGAGAGAAGGGGGGGGCGGCTAGGGTTTGGTAGTCTAAGATAATGAAGATGAAATGAGGCGAAGTATAGGGTTATACCGTATTAAAGACCTCCTAATATCTTGAACCGTTGGATTAAGAAAATCAACGGTTGGGATCTCCTGGCTTTGAGACGACACCGTATGGCTTAAATGACGACTGAATCTTAGCCGTTGGATTGATTGAATAGACGACTCAGATCTTATGTTACTAGACGACGTCGTCTTTTTTTAATTAAATGGCCTTTACCATGGTCCGTTGGATCAAACAAATGAATGGCCAAGATTGACGACTCAATACGTCGTCGTTTCTATTTTTGACGGTTCTTGTAACATGACCGTTTGATCAAGTAATTCAACGGTCCAGATCTCTTTTACATTTATAGGCAACCGGGTATTTCCCCCTTTGGGCCTGGATTAATTGGGCTGGGGTATTTTGTTTTTGGGCTACTGACTTTAATATAACTCCTGTATTAGCCCAAATTATTTGTACTTGTATTGTATTTTGTATTTTTGTACTTTCTTTTGTATTTTGTATTTTATTTCTTTTGTATTTTTGTGTTTATTTCTTTTTGTATTATCATTTCTTTTTGTATTTTCTCTTCTTTTATTTTTCTGATTTTGCTAATTTTTTAAAACTAATTAATTTTTACTTTTATGGTAATTTTTAATTAAAAGCATAAAAATGCTATTTTGATTTTTTTTTTAATTTGTTCTCAAAATGTATTAATACCAAAATTGCAAAATTAAAATCCTGATGCATATTTTTTGTATATATATTTTTTATGAATTATTATGCAACTAATTAACACAAAAAATGCCACAAATATTAATAAAATTTAAAAATTATTTTGTTTGGATTTTTAGGAATAATTTGCTTAGGGCAAAAATCACGTGCTCACAGTTGCAGACTCGGCTTTGTGTGATTAAATAGCTGGTAGCAGATTTTGAAGTCATTTCTCACTTGTTTCGACAAAACAGACTCAAAAGGGACTCAAACAAAACAAGAGGAACAAAATAAGGAGAAAAACAAAAAGAGATGATGTCTAACAAGAAAAAACTTTTACCCAGAAAAAATAACAAAGTAGAAATTAATCTGATTTGAAGACCATTTCCACTGACCATGACATGCATTTTGGATTAAGCGGCCTGATCTGTCAAGCGAGTCTAATCTTCAACTCTTGTTATGCCTCTAAGCTGTGAAACTGGGCTTCAGCGCTCCAATTGTCCTATCTGATCCAGAATCCTAAGTTGACTTGTAGTACCCTGAAGGATTTTTACCATCAAGACTCTCTCATTTTGCTCTTTTTCTCAACTCACCGTTGCCTTACGATGCCCGTGAGGGTTTTCACCGATAAGACTCTCTCAATTTATCATTTTCTCTCTTTGTGTTGAGAACAAGGTATTACCCATGATACAAGAAAATCATACTTTCACCACACATTTGACTTGGCATCCTCAAAGATTGGTCGGAAGGTCTTTGTTTGGACCGTAATGTAGGATTTTGGACAGGGTTGGAAAGAAAGGGTGGTATGAAGGCTCAAAATAATTTAAGATGAAAGGGTTCGAAATTACAACTTTTGGAATCAGATCTTTTAGAAAAATTAAAACTTCTGCCCAGTTTCTTCGAGTCTGGGGATTTTTTTATTTTTTTGTTTTGATGGGATTTCTAAGAAAATCTATCCCACTATTGACTTCGGGGGATTATGAAATATTTATTTGGTGTGATCGAACAGTAAGGCTGCCTACGTATCTTGAGGTGACAAGAATCATGTCGAACGTAGTTCAAACATAAAGTTTTTTTTTTTTATTTTCCTTTTCTTTCTTTTTCTTATTTCTCTTTTTTTTCTTTTCTATTTCTAACTCTATTTTTTTTTCCAAAAGAGGGGCATGAAACAAAAAATTAGGGCTCAAAAAGGGTAGCAAAAGATAAAAGTATTTGGGTAGCAGAATTAAAACCTTCGTCATGCCAAACTTTAAAAATGCCAAGTACAAACATGCAATTGAAGATAAGCAAAGAGATCATACATAGTATCTAGTGATGGCATCAACACAAACAAAAAGTGCCAATGGGCAATACCTTTGTCCCAATGAATGACCCTTGCCAGTTCGAAGCAGACTTCACGCAGCCTTATCTTGATGTGGAAGAATGTATTTCAACACTAACTGATCTACCTCAAATTGTTTAAGAGACATTCCCTTGTTGTATGCTCTCATCAGCCTCTTGATTTCCCAGAATAACTGCCTCAGTTTCACTCTATTCAAGTTTCAGGTTATCTCAGAATGTGTGAATCTTCACTTGTTTCCTCAAATGCCTCATTTTATCATATTTAAAATTGCGTCATTGCTTCATAATTAGATTAACTTTCAAGACAAGGATGAGAACTATGCGTGCATGTCATGTCACTAGAGTCAGCATGAAAAAAACTATAAAAGGAAAAGTGACCTTAAAAAAACTAACTAGAACTAATAGAAAATAGGAGATTGCATTAGACAGATAGTAAAAAGGGTTTGAACAAAACAACCATGATAGACATGGGTTACAGCCCAGTAACAATCCTAGATAACACTAGAAGAGTTACTACAACTAAATGAACTAGTCAAAATAAGAAGAAGAAGGGTTTGAGCCACAAGACAATATTCGGATTACAACCCTGAAATAACCCGGACAACAGAAATGACAATAAAATAAATGACCAAAACTCCTCCCTAGCTAGCCAATAAAGGAGTGCCTTTCCAATTACCAAGCTCGACATTTTAGCCACTGGGTTCCATATCAATATTACTAGAACCTCCACAAGCCTCCATCACGTTGACCTTAGCAGATAATTGTTGGGTCCCTTTTGCCAACTTGTTCTTAAGATCAACCTCTAGAATCGAGACTGATAGCGCTGAAAACTTTGCGGTAACTGGCCCTCCAAGGGATTCAGAAGTGTTCTCATATTCCTTTTCCACATAAAATCATTCCCATCACATGCGTCTCATTATGAACAAGAAATGAACTTTGGCTAGTATCTATTGCATTTGATTTTGCACGGTAATGTCACCTGCATCAATAAGCTTCTGGACTGCTCTTTTCAGATGCCAACACTTTTCTATGTCGTGCCTTGGGGAATTAGAGCAATATGCACACCTTTGAGAAAAATCAGAACTCTTTGGAAAGCGTTTCAGTATTTTTATCTGAATCGGCTTCAATATGTCCAATCGTCTTAGCCTTTAGACTAGACTGGCATATATTCTCCATTAGGAGTGAAATACTTTTCTCTTTGCCGCTGCCTTCTCATTATTAACTCCGGCCTTGGTTGGAACCTCTTTTGGGTAGGTGGTTGATATGCTTTTAGAGGTGGGTAAGCATTTGTGGAGGCGGTACAAGTCGTTGCGTGTTTCGAAGGTGTGGAGTATACGGCGGTGCATTATGGATAGAGTACTGGGAAAGTGAGGTATGACTTTGGGGATTTTGTGGAGGAAAGTAGCATTGGTGAGGATTATCTAGAGTATGAGGATTATCTGGACTTTGGGGGTCGTTATTGAGGCTGAAAGCGTTTAGCAGGAATGGCCACTGGATCCTGTCGTTGGCGGGTCTCAACAACATCTTTTCTACCAATCGGAGAACTGACCCGAGCAACTTGTCCGTTCCATCTGAACTAAAACTTCCTAAAGTCTTATGTGGGTTTCTTTTCCATCTAAGATAGGGAGGAGCGGTGTCGGAGAATGTCTACATTGTATTGATAATGCCAAACAAAATGTAGCCATGTCACCCCATGCATGCCACTTACTAGCGTCTTGGTGGGTCCAGAGCCGCCCCACTCAGACTCTGACTGAAATACGCCATCAATAATTCATCTTTCCCGCAAACACTTCTCATTTTACTACAATAATCCCTCAGATAGCTACTGGATCTCCACGCCCATCATATAAATTAAGCTTTGACATTTTAAACCCTTTCAGCTTTATGGACATCTCATTTTGCTCCATTGTCTTAGCAGGATTTGCAGTTTCAACGGGAGGCTCAAAATGAGGAGCGTAAGAGTATGGACCCGAGACCTTGAAAATTGGTTCAGGAGCATAGTGTTGGGCATCGGGGACTTTGAACACTGTCCCGCTAGAGGATCGAGGAGGAGCAGCTGGTGGGGGAGCTACAAAAACATGAGTGGTCAAATGAGCGAGATATGACTTTTGAGGGGTGGAGTGTGAAAAGATTGTGGGGAGATATCAACGGCCGTAGGAACCTGGGCTTATGATAGTGCTGGGATAGTTGCAGGGTTTTTAGTGCAGTTAGTGGGGAACAAAAGTGGAGGATGACCCTGATCCAAGACTGATACATTTCTACCATATGTTGTTTCAACCTTTGGACCTCCTCTTTCAATTCAGATTCCGACTTCACAATCTCCCTCGACGGGTTAACAACTCCTGTGTCCAAGTCTTTGCTAGCCATGTCTACCTTGCTCTTTGACCTTGTGTTGTACAGATGACTCGCCAAAGTGCCAAAAACTAACCACCCTATGTTATGATAACAATGAAAGTAACAAAGAGGAGCAAAACAAAGCCAACATGTTAGCGTTAGGGCATTTATCAAATAGAAATATCACATTTCGTGCAATGCCCTAGCAACAATTAATGGTTCAAGAATGACTTCGAGGGTCACAAGGTCATTTGGCATCATCCCAATTTTGTTCATTTCAGTCTTCTCTTTTCTTTCTTTTTTAGCACTTCTGGGCTTTCTCTCACCCCTCACGTCCCACAACTTCATTCTCTCTTGTTTTTTCCTTCTTTTTTTATTTTTTTTAAATAATGATTCGATCGAACACTATGTAGGTTGCCTACGTATCATAAATTTGATCAAGCGTAGTTCTAGAAAAGTCATGGACAAAATAAACTAAAAACAAAAATCTTTCTGAATTTTTATTTATAACTTTTTTTTTGGTTTTCAAATACATCATAGGAATTATAATAACAAAAGACTTGACAAACTCTTAAACCACCTAAAAGACTAAAAAACAGGCTCAAAATACAAAAAGTCCCCTGAAGTAGCTCCTGAATGCAGTGGTCCTGGGATATCCGTCATGCTCGAGCTATGGTAAATGAATCCATACCTGAATGGGAAAAATAAGACCAAATAAATTAGTGACTCGAGACACTATGCGACGCCACAACACCTCATATAGGACACATGCAAGACATGATTGGGCTATTTGTGAAAATTAACCTATGTAGCCAAGGGTGGCTATTAGAGGGTATTTGGATGGGCTTAAAAGCTGGTCAAACCAGCTTTTAAGCACTTTTTTATTTTTTGGAGTGTTTGGCAACAAAAAAACTGTTTAAAAAAAGCTAAAAGGTGCTTAAAAAAAGTCAAAAGAAACAAGTTGGCTAACCTTAACTTTTTTTATTTTGGCTTAAAAGCCATTTTAGTTTGACTAATAAAATTACTCTCTTGCCCTTATAAGTTTTTATAATACCAAAATTACCCTCTTCTTTCCTCTTCATCTTCATTTTTATAATACCAAAGTTTTTATATTTTCATATTTTTAATAAGAAAAAGTGCTTACACCACTTGTTTGCCAAACACTTCAACAGCTTTTTTTTCCAGCACTTTTATCCAAACATGTAACTGCTTATTTATAAAATAAGCTCCAGCACTGTGCTTAAAAGCCACTTTTTTAAGCCAATCCAAACGGGCTCTTAGTTCAAACTCAACAAAGGTGACCCCAAAGACATGAAAATACCTCACTAAGGCTTATATGGACTCAAACTCCCAATAATCATGGCCCAAAATTAATTTGCAAAGATGACCAATTTTTGCAAAAACGGCCGATATGGTCAGAAGTAGCTAAAGATGCAAACTCAAAAAGGACAGACCTTAAGGTAATATGACACCTAGTTGTGGACTCAAGATCCTAAGATATGGATCGTTGAACCACTTTTTGCAAAAATGTCCCTATTTTGCAAGAATGGCCGATGTAGCCAAAAGTGGCTAGACATGCAAGATATGGCTAAGATCCCACGAAGACAAGAACCTAAGACTTACTAGGAAGAACGGACCCTATATTTGGCTGCCTACATATCCCATCCCGAAAGACAAGAATTGGCGTAGTTCGGGAAGATTGGATACGGGAAAGAATTTTTTTTTTTTAAATATTGATTTGGAGAAAACATATTTTTTTTGTCTTTTAGAAAAATGATGGAATATGTAAAATCTTTTTGGATTTTTCGAAAAATGATGGGAAAATGCAAAATCTTTTGAATTTGAATTTTCATATTTTTTATCTTTTTCTTGAAAAAGCTGTGAAAGAAAATCATAATTGGGACCTACTTGCTTTATTTATATACTTCACCCTCTTTCCCAAATATCAGTCTGCCAAATGACCTTTCTACCCTCAAAGATGCAACATGTATCACATAGAGATGATTGAATGTCTTTTTGGGGCCACGGGCCCATTTTGTGCCTCCTACAAAGGGATACGGTACCCGGGACCGAGCCATGTTAAGTGTAAATAATATGATGCAAATAAGCATGACCTAAAGGTTGACCTAGATTTGGGGTTCACTAGACAAGGCAATTCGGGGCGACACGTGGTCGATGGCGGCTACTCTAGCTGTCCGCCCACTCCACGCTCCCACGCCGCCCCCTAAAGACACGGGTGACTCACAAAAGGCTGTGTACGCTCAAACGTACTCTGGAAGACTTGTTGCAGAAAAAAATACCTAGTATTATGCAAATGATGACAGTTTATAAAGCAGTAACACATAAAGGAAAAACTGTAAACAAATAAGCAACTAGCAAATAATAAAACGACATAAAAAATCAAATAAAGCAAACAAAATACATAAAAACCTCAACCAAATATCCTAAGAAAACCAACAAGATCAAGTACTAGCTCGAACCTGCAATTCCCCAGCAGAGTCGCCAGAGCTGTCACACGCCTTTTTTTTTTTTACCTCACTAACCCTCTTAAAAATAATAAAAGATTTTGTAAAGCTCGAAAGGGGTTTTTAAATAAAAGTGACAAAGAATTGTGTTCAAAAGGACTTTTCAGAGTCGCCACCTGGCATTTGATTTCGGTGTGTCAGGTCCCCGTTTTTAGAAATAATTTTTCCTTTTAAAACACTTTAGACTCCAAAATAAGTTTGCACCAGAGATTTGGGTAAGGGGATTCATTTGACTCAGGGAGAAGGTATTAGGCATTCCTCGAGTCTCGTGAAAGTCATAGTTGCGTACTCGATCTAGCTGGATTTTAAAATATTCAAATTGAGATAAAAACAAACACAAAAAAGAAAAAGAAACACACAAGAATTTCGAAGTCATCCTCACCTAATAAAAGAAAAAATAAAAATAAAATACCATGAGCTCTACTTTTGGCCTCCATATACAAATACTTCGAGGCATACCCCGGATAAAATATGTACAAATCCTTCGGGGCATTCCCCGGATAAATTTAACTAAGGGAACGACCTCTCGCCTTGAAACTAACAAAAATCCTAAGGCTTGCCTACCCAAGTGTGGCCGGCCTAAACATGCTACTAGAGAAGGACTAAATAAAATAGGAATAAAAGACAATATAATTTATCCTACACCTAAATCTCTTTTACTTTTACCCAACAACTCATTCCAAATAAGCTTTCAAATTCCCACTTCTTATTCAATTTATGAGCCAATACCATTTGATGAAATCAGTAATGTTGAAATGTATTAAGCAGCCAAATTCATCACAAGATCAAAAATATCACGGATAGTCATGGAAAACATACGCATATGCCATTCAAACACATGTAACAAACATCGGGAGGCAAAATATCAAAGGTTTGAATGAACCTTGAATGCGTTTTAGTTAACCTCTGTCCGAATATGCATTAAAAGAACATCAACAACCAACGAACAATTGATCGGAACTCACGAACGGCAACATTGACCGAAAACAAACTTCGAGTCGGCACCCCATCTCAATCGGACTCATGCTTTGAAACCCCAAAATACGAGAATTGAAAGAGAAGAAACATAACATTTTTATCTATTTTTTTTGCTGTTTTTCTGAAGGAAAGTTCTATCCAAAAGGAAGGAAAGTTCCCAGATTTCTATTCTAAAACCTCCCTACTGTATCTATGCGTGTGTTTTTGGTTTTTTTGGTGTTCTGTCCGTCTCCTCTCTTGTGTGTACACGTCTGTGATTACGTCGGAGCTTCTATTTACGCGGCTGAGTTTGAAGAAGTGAGAACGAGAAGGGTGAAGTTCAGGGGTTAAGGGTGATTGTTTGGCTGTGCAGCATGGTGAGGGCTGACGGTGGTGAGGTGAAGAGATGAGGAGGTCTGCCAGCGTGGTCCTTGAGAGGAGTTAGGGCGGTGGCTGATTTTTGTGTGTTAGGTTGTTTAGGTGGCGGACGGCGACTGGAATAGGGTCAAGGGCAGGCGGCTGCTGGTGGCATGGTTAGCGAAGGTGTAGATGAAGGAGCTTAGCAACGGTGGTGATAGCAGGTTACAGTGGGGTGTGCGGCAGTTTAGGGTGGTCTTTTTTTGGGTTCTAGGGTTTTGGTAGCGTGTAGATGATGATGTGAAATCAGGGGTGTTGTTTTGGGAGGGTGACGACTCCTTAGGTTTTTGGGGAGGGTTAGGTCTGGTTTATGGGTTTAAAGGGGATGTGGGTTGAGAGAGATTGAGTTGGGTGGTTTTGGGCCTTGCTGGGCTACTAGAAACCCGAAATTGGACCCTCAAAATTGGGTTGATTATCCCAAAAATGGATGTTCTTTTGGCCATTTAATAAACTTAAAGGAGATATAAATCCTTCTTAACATAAGATAAAAATGTGACGAAATACTAAATTATCCTAAATAGACTATAGTAAATTATATTATAATATGGTGCTATTTTTGGTATTTTCTTATTTTTTGTGATAAAATAAAATAAAAGAGTCAAAACTAGTTAAAATTGTGATATTAAACCTAAACTAAATATTTAAGTGCTAAAATATAAAATCTTGGGGATGGTCAAAAATTACATTTCTACAAACGTTACATCTTTAATGGATGTAGGTGGTTCTACAACATACGACATTGATTAGCGATAACAGTGCACTCTCTTCCCAGCTGCCTTGGTGAGCCTCACTTCATTTCGGGGTCATATATCTTTTGTTCCTCATGTACTGTATTTTGGGGTATAGTCAGGGCCTTGTTGCCGGTATTTCTATATTAATTTTCTATTGTGGTTAGAGGCTCTGTAGACAGGTTGTGAGTGGTATTTGATGTTGGAAATTTAACTAGAAATGTTGGTATTTTGGAAAACATAATTTTCATTATATCTATAAACATGTAACATTTTGAAAATTATGAATGAAACTGCTAACGGAAATGAAATAGGAGTTGTTAATGAGATCTTTTAAGTGTTTGATTAATAGAGTACATTTCCTCTTTATTCATGAACGAGTTTGGGTAGAAGGAAATCTAACAGGCTTGCTCGGCCAGGATATATATATATATATATTAGCTATAGCTGTCTAACGGGCTGGTTAGACCCGTTACCGGACCGGCCCAGACCGGTACAAATCGGAACCGGACCGGCCCAGTTTATAAAGGGCCGGGTTGGCTGGGTAGGGGGTATGAGGGGTTTGGACGGGTTAAAAAATTATACTGGGTAACCAGACCCGGCTAACCCGGTAGGCCTGAATAGTAGCGGAACCGATAAAATCGGACCAGAACTGGCCCGGTTCAACAGCGGCCAGATTTTTTTATTTTATTTTTTTGAATTTTTCAACGGATCAAATCATATGGGGCCCAATATACGTTGATTTAGAGACTTTAGGCATTTGATCCGTTAGCCGATGGATCAAATTGATGAAATAGCCATTTTTTTAAATTTTAAGTTGTTAACCCTTTTTGAATTTACAAAATTAACCTTTTTTAAAACTATAAATACCCCTCCCCCTCTTCTTTATTTCTTCACTCAAATCTCATTTCTCAATCTCAATACTTTAAGTCTCAATCTCAATTTCTCAAATCTTAAATCTCAATTCAAGTTAAATCATGCCTCGTACTTCTACAGTGCGCTCATATGTTTGGTAACACTTTGAGGTGGTAGAAGAAAATGAAGAAGGTCAGAATTTAAAGTGCAAAAACTGTGGTCAAGTCTTAAATTTTCGTTCAGAGTCTGGCATGGGCAGTTTAATGAGGCATATAAAGTATTGTCTTGAATGTCCTCCGGAAATTCGTACTTAAGATTTTACGATAATTTATGTTATTTTAAAATTATTAGACGTATTTATGCTTAATGTTTTAGTTTGTTAGATTGATTTGAAGTATTATTAATTTATTATGCATGAAAATTTAGTTTTATTATTTTTTTGTTAATTTACTTTTTAAATGCAAACTTTAATTTTAAATTTTAAAATAAATGTAGCACTTGCAATTTATAAGTGTAATTTTTTTCATATTCCTTGTATTCTTTAAATTAATACAAATTAATATAACTTACAATAGTTATACAAAATACCCAAAAAAAATATACTAAACCCGGCCCGGCCCTCGTAACACGTACAGTTCAATTTTTACCCGGATGAACCAAAACCCGTTAAACCCATTAAGACCCAACTCGTAACCGGCCCGGACCGTAACCCGTATGGGTCCAAAAAAATATAGGCCTGGCCCGGACCGGTAGGCCCGTTAAATACCCTTGATATTAGCTATACATTCTCCTTGCATTTATGTTAGAGACGTCGCCAGTGCTATGGGCTTTGGCTTATGTAGATCAAAAATGATGAATGGGATTGTGACACTCCACTCGCCGCCAATGCGGAAGGATGCCATTGAAAAAGCGAAGCATAGTGCGATTTAGGCGCTGAGCAAGAAAGATCTCTTCTTTCCTTTAGGTTTATTTATTTTTGTCAACTCAAGGAAGGTACAAAATGGACAGGTGTCGTGTACACAATAATTATACATATTTTGGACATAACATTCTTTTTATACATATTGGTATAGCATTTGAATTCGAACTTTGAAAAAGATAATGCCAAGAAATTGATTTGTACCTTTTCCTATAAGAGTCCAAGATGTGCCCGTGCTATAAGTGATTAGTGAATAATTAAAATTTTACAAAACACTACAATTGGGAGCACTTGTATAATCACTAATTTTTCGCTTTTACGAAATTAAAGTGATTAAATTATATCCAAACTATATACGATCACTATGCAAAAAAATGTACAACTACAAATCTCACTATACAAAAGATATAGTACAACATATAATATTATTTATATAAAAAATATACAATTTTATACAACAAAGCTAGAATCTTTCACATATTTTACTATTGTACAGTTCGTGTGCACACCGGTACAAAATCTATATATATATATTTTACACATCATAGTCATTTAATATACAAAAAAGATTGTCACTATACAAAAAATATACAAATAGATTGTCACTATACAAAAATATATACAAAATAGACTGTCACTATACTATTTATATATTAAATAGACTGTCATTATACAATTTATAAACTAAATAGAATGTCACTATACAAAAAATATACAAAATATGTGTCACTAAACAAAATATATACAAAAGACAGTCACTATACAAAAATTATACAAAATAGATGTCACTATACAAAATGTATACAAAAAAGATTGTCACTATACAAAATATATATAAAATAGACCGTCACTGTCAATTTATATACAATAGACAATAACTATACAAAAAATATAATAGACTGTCACTATACAAACTAGACCATCACTATACAAGAAATGTACAAAATAGTCATTTCTGACTATTAGATCTAATGTTGGGCCGGAAGAATATTTTGTGTTAATAGATAAAAATGATAAAATATCATGGTATAGCCAGTTTTCACACTGGTCAATTAAAAATAGCCAACGTTTACCAAATCAATGAAAAATAGCCACTATTTTGCTGCAACAGGTACCGGTCCCGTATAATTTATGGGAGTTCTGGTGCATTTGTGTACGAACTCCAGCATATTATGCTGGACCGGTATACTTTGCTAACTCCTGTAAAATTTGCGGGAGACTGGAGCACCAGTGCTCCAAACTCCAGTATACTATACTGGATATTTATACTTGCTGGAACTCCCGTAAAATATGCCGGAGTTCCAGCATAATTATGCTTGAACTCCCGTAAAATTTGCGGGAGTTCCAGCATAGTTATCCTGGAACTCCCGTAAAATATGCGGGAGTTCAAGCATACTTATGCTGGAACTCCCGTAAAATTTGCGGGCGTATTTTTCGGATTTTGAACAGTATTTTCGCTCAGATTTCACTTTACATAAAAAGTGGCTAAATTTCGATGACTTTTGAAACTTGGCTATTTTTCAACGACCAGTGATAAATCTGACTATTTTTAAATTTTTCGCGATAAAAATATAGGCTATTAAAATTTTAATGGGGTATAAAGGATCATTAAGATTGCCTTAATAAAGCAACTGTACCACTGGGCCTTAGCCTTAAACAAACAAAAAATGTTAAAATATTATGGTATAGCCAGTTTTCACACTGGTCATTGAAAAATAGCCAGCGTTTACCAAGTCAATGAAAAATAGTCACTANAATTATGCTTGAACTCCCGTAAAATTTGTGGGAGTTCCAGCATAGTTATCCTGGAACTCCCGTAAAATTTACAGGAGTTCAAGCATACTTATGCTGGAACTCCCATAAAATTTACGGACGTATTATTTCGGATTTTGAACAGTGTTTTCGCTCAGATTTAAAGTGACTAAATTTCGATGACTTTTGAAACTTGGCTATTTTTCAACGACCAGTGGTAAATCTGGCTATTTTTGAATTTCTCCCACAAAAAATTGCATGGCTATGTCCCCAATGGGATTGATCTCGGGGAATGTCCCCATTTTTATGGTCTTAGCAAAATATTTTCGTGTTTTTACTTGAATATCATAATTTTTCAATATTTAAAAGCTTGAAATTCTTGTTTGGTTGTGGATGTTAGAAAGTATTGAGGAAGATAAAGTGGGTCTTTTTTATTTTGGTGTTATTTGACTAAATTGGTAATTATGAATTATTTGTGTTGATATTTGGAAGCTTTATTTAAATTTGAGATCATTTTGAGTAGATTGGAGTGGTTTTATCGAAATTAAAGTTACAAATTCTAGAAACACTTCGTTAAAATTACACAAAAATTATTTCAATAAGGTAACTTCGATGAACAATCTAACAGATATGTAGAGATATGGATAGATCTACTTTTTGGGTAGAGAAATATTTGAAGAGTAAAATCATGTTAACCTGATAAGCTTTGATGAATAACTTAACAAATAGGTAAAACAAATACACGTATTGCAGTTGTACCCTATATTTGTGCCACCTTTTAACATGTACCCTATTTTTGAAAATTATTGATTTGGTAGTCAGCTGACAAAATTCGTAATAATATGACAATTACATCCCTGACAAAAGATATAAAACCTGTATCACGCATTTATCGCGTGATATGCAACTTCATTCGTGAAAAAAGATCTCCTCCTCTCCTCTCAGTAGCTTTATCAAAAAATTAGAAACTTATCCAGATTCATCTTAAGAATCACACTTGCATGAAGTTGTTTCATGTTGAATTAGCATGAAGTTGTTTCATGTTGAAGCAAAAAGTTTATGCTAATATAGCATGAAGTCGTTTCACATTAAAGCTAAAACTTCATGATAATGCATGCTGAAGTTATATATCCTGCAGTCTATAGTTTTGTCATGAGTTTTATCCGAATGTTAGTCTAAACATGCTGAAGTTATTTAGTTCATTTGCTAAAATTTTAGACTAAACATGCTTAAGTTTTTAGTTCATTTGCTAAAACTTCAGACTAAACATGCTTAAGTTTTTTAATTCATTTGCTAAAATTTCAAACTAAACATGCTTAAATTTTTTAATTGATTTGCTAAAATTTCAGACAACATGCTTAAATTTTGTCTTGCAGTATGTAATTTTCTAATGAGTTTTTGCTAATGCATGCTGAAGTTATTTAGTTCATTTGCTAAAACTTCAGACAAAAAATACTGAAGTTATTTAGTTCATTTGCTAAAATTTCAGATTAAATATGCTTAAGTTTTTTAGTTCATTTGCTAAAACTTCAGACTAAATATGCTTAAGTTTTTGTCTTGCAATATGTAATTTTCTAAAGAGTTTTTGTTAATGCATGTTGAAGTTATTTAGTTTATTTGCTAAAACTCCATACCAAAACATGTTGAAATTTTGTAACGTAGTCTACAGTTTTGTCCTGAGTTTTATCTGAAACTTCAGTCTAAACAAGCTTAAATATTTTAGTTCATATCTAAAACTTCAGTCTAAACATGCTTAAGTTTTGTCTTGCAGTTTGTCAATAGTCGTTTATTAAAGAAGGACAAAATCATCTTTTAAAACGCTTTTAACAAAAAAAAAAGGTAATGATGCAAACGAAAAAATAAAACAAATATAAATTAAAAGAGGGCGACCAAATAGAACGTCGGATGTAATTTCCACAAACTTTACCCATTCCATACAAGCAATAATTGCGTGCGGATTAGAGCTACTTTTTTTTTAAATACCGCTACCCATCCCTCTTCTCATTTTTCTTTGCCTTTCCTCTTTTTTTTTTTTTTGGTGAGATGATATATGTCAAGAAAAGAACACATAGTTTGTTTTCCTAAGTTTGGCAATTGCTAATTCTTTACCTCAAAATAGGCTTCTAACTTCAAAAAAATGTCTAATCAAATAAAGTTGTCCGCCTCCAACATTATTAGGATAACCAGACATTTAACTTGCACACAACTCTATAAATTAGGTCCTAAAAGCGTATTTACTCAAAGTAAAAGATGAAGGGAGCTAGGTGACAATTTTCAGAAATTAGAGGGTTAATGTTTACATAAGAAAATTCTATGTCGACAGGAAAAGGGAAAAGTGAAAACTAAAGAAAAAGGTTTTTTGTGTGGATTTCCTCTGTAATTTCGAAATCGCTTTTGTGTTTTCGGGGTCCTTTCATATTTTTCGACTAATTGAATTCAACCGCAACGTATATCAACGCATAAGCGAGGGAGATTCAAAAAGAAAAGAGTAAGCTTTTCCAACTGAAGGCTGAAACTACGAAGGAAAAGGTCGGACTCTTAGCCTCAAGCCCTTAACTACCTAAAATCTTTGGTTCTTTTATAGATTCCTACTCTTATGTGTATTTTTATTGTGGGATTTTAGTTTTTTACTCATATGTTCTCTTGTTTTGTATTATTGGATTTGTTGGGTCTTCCAAGTTTGTATCTTTGAAGTTCACGATCGTTCATTATCTTATTTCAAGCTTTCTTTTCTTTTTTCTTTTGCTAATTCTCATTGTAGTTTTTGGGTTATGTTGGTTTGTCAGAAGTTCTTGTTTTTGCTGATTAATTCATGGTTTAAATTAGATTGGTTTTTCTCCTCTCTTTTCTCTTCTATCTTGATTGTTGGTGGATTCTAGGGTTTGATTTTGTTGTGCTTTCGTTGTTGGTTCAATCCATTTTTCTGTGTTCTAAAAAGAGATTTAATATATCCATTAATTGTGTGTGTTCAGCAGGTTGTTTTGAAGAGTACATGTATTTTTAATTAACTTTTCTTTATGAATGAGACTAGCACTGCAAAATTTGCTAAAACTGTTGAATTGTGGAACAACATGTGGGATGTGGATAGTTAGTCTTCTTATATGGACTTGGGTAATCCTCACCTCACGAGCTAGCTTTAGGGATCGAGTTAAGCCCAAGATCCATTTCTTAACAAAAACTGGAAGTGTATTGTAATTTCTTATTAATTTAGTATCAATGACTATGTTGTTTCGAGGTGCAGCAGATCCATGTCAAGTTTACAAGTAGAAAAATTGGCGCTTTTTGCCCAAGTAGGGCTTTTGAATTACTGATGTTGCACCTGATTGCAACAATATGTTTTGGGATTAGTTTTGTATAGTTTGGCACTACACTGGATTATTTTTCTAACTGTGCCCTGTTTATCGCGGTTTTTGTAGGCTGATTATACTTTCCTGCTTGAAGCAGCCTACTGCTAGATATACAACCTAGTTTTGTCCTTTTGAGAGTTTCAACTGACTAAAGACTATTGCTCACTTTAAGTATTTGTTCGCAAAAGATGAAGCGTCGACGCGGAAGCAGAAAAGGTAAAGCAAAGAAGCCTCGGACAACTGGAACGAGTGAGGAGGCTCCTAATAGTGGTAGTATGAATACAGAAACAAATTCTGGTACAGAAGAATCTGACAATGATGGAGTTGACTCTGGGGTTGAGGCTGATACACCATCTTCTGCCGTAACTGGTCTACCGGAAAAACCTGTAATCGCTACTTCTGGTGCTCCAAGGGATAAACCTGCAGGTTTAGCAGTTTATGGGCGTATGAAAGTAAAGATCAAAACTTCAAAACCGTTAGAATCCCAGCGTACCTCTTCCGAAGCAGCTACTCCTAGTGATACTGATAAAAGTAGCCAGCAAGCTGGTCCAGAAAAACAGGTTGTTTCTAATGAGAAAATGGAAGACAGTGCAAACTCATTGCCCGAGGATAATGTAACTACCACTGGAAATTTGCCAAAAAAATCTGGAGGCATAAAGATTAAGTCTTCAAAGGGCTTTTCTTCAAGCATGAGCCCTTGTAGTAATACTGAAATGATGAAGGAAGAGAAGACAAAACAGCAAGAGCCTGAGTTACATCGCCGTGATTTGAGATTCAACAAGCAGGAGCTAGACACTGCTTTGGACGTAAGCGGAACAAAGAAAACCTATTCTATTTGTAATGGCATGTTCATAAAATGCACAATTTTAACCTATTCCATATGTGTTGGCTTGTTGGGTGGAAGGTTATGAGTTATAGCTGTTAGTTGGTAAGGAAGTAAAAGCGGAGGGGAAGTAGTATTGGAGGGTCACCCCTCCATATTAACTTTTTTATCTCCAAAATTGGACGAATATGAGAAATTATATATCTTTTACTTCTCTTTCACCCTTACCTCCACTTATGGATAGTATATCAATGAACTTCTTTCTCCTTTCCCCTCCCCATCCCTTTCATGGAACCAAACATAGTTTTTTACCATGCTTCGAAGATGCAAGTTTTTAAAGATATTAACTTCTATGCTAAATTAATTTTATTTCCTGTCTACTTAGGTTATAAGAAAAATTATGAAAATGGATGCTGCAGAGCCCTTCAATGTTCCAGTTGATCCTATCGCTCTTGGAATTCCTGTAAGTAAATAATTTACTTTTCTAATATCTTTCTTCTATAGTAGGAGTAATGTATAGAGTGGCTTTGTAATTCAGCACCGAGAATTCCATGTGCCTGTGATAGGGTTTTGACAAGTAAATACAGAATCTGTAAAATTTTGTTACACTGATTAAAGCTATTGTAAATGGTTCTCATGTAGGCTGAAAAGTCTTCTGTATATTTTGGTATTGGCAGGACCAACTTCCACTGTTCACGTATAACAAGTTCTTGTATCATGAAACTGAGTTTAC
>MU726148.1:0-25330 GCA_026770625.1 Nicotiana glauca | reverse complement strand
CCCCCCCCCCCCCTTCCCCCCCAAAAAAAAAAAGAATAATGCAAAAGTGATTGAGGAAAGTATGTAGAGGTTGCAGTCTTTGTCTTCGGAATAGTATTTTAAAAGCTTCAGCTATTGGTTATTTTACCTGTCCCTTTTTCCTTCCTCTAATACATTAATGATGAAATTATTCTTCAACTGGTGTGTGGGGCAGGATTATTTTGATGTTATAGATACGCCTATGGATTTCGGGACAATATGTAGTAATCTGGAAAGTGGTGTCAAATACATGAACTCCGAGGATGTCTATAAGGATGTGCAGTATATATGGAATAACTGCTACAAATACAATAATAAGGGTGATTACGTTATGGAGCTCATGAAGCGGGTGAAAAAGAACTTTGCAAAGTACTGGACAGCAGCTGGCTTATACAGCGATCATCTGCAAAGTAAATCTCTCTAGCGACTTAATCTATTTTCATACCAGTATCAATTTGCTGAATTTGCTTATATGTTTGTCTTCCTTTTCTGCACGCCTGGCTATTAAGCATTGTTTGTCAATTTTGAATGCTCTACTCTATGCCAACTATCTACTGGCACGTGTTTGTCTTGGTTTGTGGTTTTGTCAGTTCGTTTCCATACTTGAAGCAGGTAAATTTGACTGCAAAAAGTATCAAAGTTTGGTTTAGGGCTGGAAGAGATATATGCCTCTGGAGTCCCTTTGTTCCTTTCTCTGCTTTCTTCTGCGTTTACCAAGTAAAATTTCACTTCTTTTCCAAATTTCTCTTTTCCCTTATGTGTCTGCAAAAAATTTGACATATCATCATAAAATACATCATCGTTATGGAAAAGCATTAATTTAAATGTTCACTAAATAATTTCTTCTATATTATGTTCTCCTTCTTTGAGCCTTTAAACTGTCATTAATCAGCATTTTACTCACGTCTTCTTATCCTACTAGGTGCCGAAAGCAGTCAAACTAAGGACACTACACCTTCAAGTCATGGAAAGGAACCTACAAAAGGTGGTTCCTTAAGTCAGAAGAACAAAAAGCTTCAAGGGTATGTTGCTGTATGCTTTAATTACATACTTACCACATAGGCCATCACTTCTATGCAGGGTCTGGACATGTTTGTACAATGTACATGTAGAGAAATTGAACGCTTATTATCATAAAACTAACCAGAAAAAGGTTTATAAAGATGAAATTTTTTTATCCGCTAATGTAGCAATTGCATACCATTTAAAGGAGATGGAAGATAAGACGTCATTGAAAATCATATCTTCTCTCTCAAACAGAGAATGTACAGCTATACTCCTGTCCAAACTAGATATCTCAATTGCAATATTCTTAAGCCTCATCGCCTTTATGGAGCAACTGTGTGCCACAACTAATCCTATTCTTCTGCGTTTGCCTTATACCAAAGAAATTCTTTTCTTATGATAATTGGCAGTACCTTTTGCTTTCTCATAATTATAGGCAAATTTTGTGTAGTTTCTTGGATGGTAAGCATCTTTTCCGTCAGTTTGGAAAATGCATTCTTGCTGGCGACCCTAAGTAAGCCATTTAGTGATAGAGAGTCGCTACTTGTGGCATTAGCAGGGTGAGTTTAGGAGGGTGGGGGGATGTTTTCCATAGAAGGAAGAGATCGCTGGGGCGACCAGAGAGAAGTGGAGTTCAACGACTGGTTATGGGCAGCAGAGAAAGGGATGTCAGGGAATGGATTGCTCTATTGGCAGGTGAGGAGATGGTGAATTAGATGCAATGCATGAGACCTTATCTTGAAAGAGGTCGACAGTAGGAGAGAAGTCACTCGATAGAACGAAATCACTGGAGGGAGGTCACTGCTAGGGCATGCAGGATAGTAAACCAGATAATGGTAAGGGAGAAAGATGGGAAACTGCAAGTAAGCTAATATTTGTAGTTAAAATCATGTCAATCGAGTTCAGACGCCATTTTAAAATACTGATATAGAACAAAGATGTAGTTTTAGGTTTTCAGTGGCTAGTTTTTTCTTATACCAAAAATATCCAATTTCTTATTCATAATCACTAAAAGTTCAATCATGACGATTGCATAACAACTAATGTACCATTTTGTCACTATATTTCTTGTCTAGTGATGTGCTCTTAAAGACAGAGCCAATTGGTGAAGATATATATGCCTTCGTACCTTGTCACCTACATTAAATGCCAACTAAGCAATGCGAAGTGCACAACCTGCGCTTCACCGAGTTTCATAGCATAAGCGCGCTTTAAGCCCTTTAACAACAGTGTCCCCAATATTTTCACAATCGTGAAACTGGCTTAATTCAGAGAAACCAAAAACACATACTCAATGCTGCATAAATCTGATCTGGCATATTCGTGATGCTAGTCAGAATTACCAAACAGCCCCCAAAAGTAAATGGGAAAACTGCATATATAATTTCCACACCATGTTTCTATTTACTTTTAATAATTTACACTTAGCCTAGCTTCAATATCGCTATGGACTCATCAACAAAGGTTCTGCAAAAGGAGATTCTCTTCTACATTGATTAGGACTTGGAGTATTTAATTTGAGGAAATAATATAGAATAGGAAAATTCTAAAGCAATATACAAAGGCAATTTTAATTTCTTAGAAGTTGGAAAATGCCAAAGATATATTAGTGCGATAATTTTCTATGCCAAACAAAATTAACACTGGCAGAATTAGCATTTGATTTGGTCAAGTAAATGCCACAATTAAGAGCTACTAATATTTGGTAGTTTGAATGCTGCAGAATCTTATTTAGTTTACTGGTTTTTGGATCATAAGGTCACGCAATCAGAAGCCCTATCACACTTCTTTCTTAAATTCTTTCTCTGTTTTCTTTTAGAAAGTATAATCCCCTTCCCCAGACTTTTTCATGAGTTTCCGGCTTCTACTATATACTGGCGACATTACAAATTGTCTAAAGGTGGTAGTTTGGTATCAATTTACTGTTAATACCATCACTGAAGGTGTAAACTATTTTCCTTGATTTTATTGGCTTTCCTTCAGGCTCAAGAAGCACAAGGAAGGATGCCTTTGTGCTATATGTGTGATGATACGACGCAGGCAGGAGCGGGAGGAGAGCACTCGATTGTTGGATGACCAAGAGGCTAGTGATGATTATCCAGAGGAGCTTAAAACAGAGGTATTAAAGTTTCTGTTTTGTTGCCTATGCTGATTTATATATTTCTCTCTATTAAGAATGCTTTGAAATTAAGGGTTTACATTAGCCATTAGGGAATCAATAAGAATCTGTAGAGAAAGAAGAGAAGACCTATTTGGGTTCAAGTAGCAATACAAATATTCTAAAACAAGATGGAATATAAGAATACATAATTATAGACAAAGAATCTTCTTGATTGATCCTATTTGATCTTAGATGAGATGTCTCCTTAATTGGTATTTAAGTTGAGCAATAATTACGATATTCTTAACTCTCCCCCTCAATGTTGAAACATCTGTATCATGCTTTAGCTTGTTGCTATTGTATCCCCTCTTGGAATTTAGAAGTGAATTTGTTAGGATATCCAATAAGTAATAACTGGTCATTTGATTGATGAAGCTCGTTGTGATACATACCAATTCAGTCTTTTGCCAGACGATGTATCTTTATGTGCTTTGTTTCTTTCGTTAAATATGTAAATTTGAAACAGTATGTAGTGCACTTCTCAAAAATTAGTTTATTTGTTCCTCTCCTTCAAAAATCTGGCCTGGCAGGTGTGTTGCAGACATGAAAATAAATAATTTGTCATCTCTCTAACAAATTTTGCTTCCAGATGAGGTGGACACACAATTTGATTCTTGTAATTATGTTTAATCTTATCTTAGACATGCTAGTTCAACCTTAATAACTTGAGGGAAATAAATAATCAAGCTGTGAATTCTCCTATTTCCTCCTTCTAATGCTAAAATTTCTTCGTCAATTTTGTATCCTTTTTATTTATTTCAAAGAAGATTATTTTGAATTATCACATATGAGCTTGCGTGCAGTGGCGGAGGCAGGTTTACTGACAAGGGTGTTCAAAAAAAGAAAAAAGTTAGAAAGGTTGTAGCTAGTGGGAATAGAACCAGTGACCTTTCAAAGGTTTTGAACCCCCATGACCACTAAGCTATGCTTTTGGGTTGTGTCAAGGGGATTAAAACATAATATATAGAGGTAAAAACAGATTTTGCCTTACATATACAGTGTAATTTTGGCGAAAGGTGTTCGGGTGAACACCCTTCCGCCCCCCTAAATCCTCCCCTGCTTGCGTGGTTCCTATACTTCTTTGCAGTTCTTTTAGCATCCTTACTAACTGTTCTTTCTCCATTTTCATTGTAAAAGGGAACTTCACCTGTAGAAAGTCGAGAGTACACCTCATCAAATATGGAGAATTCACCTGAGCAAGATGTTGATGCTAATCTACAGAAAAAAGGAGCAGAGAGAAAGTTAACTGAAAATCAGGGAGCTTTACATGAGAAGCTAGAGGAAGAGATGGAGAGTGAAATGGGAATCCAAAGTAAAAGAGCAGGGGTCACCTCTGAGCATTTGCAGTCAGGTCATGTATCTGTATATGAGCGCAAAGCACATCATCAGAAGCAAAATGTGGAGCCAGGTGGAGATTTGCTGAATGACACTCGAAAAGAGAATGTGCAGCATGGAGATGAAAATGCAGCAATTGGGCAACAGAGGCCAAAGGTAATACTATGGGATAAGTATTGTTTGTACCTTTGTTTCCAGTATGCAAAAGGCACATTCAAAATATCTAGGATCATCATATATCAGTTCATGCAATACTTTGCATTTTGCTCAATTGGACGGTAGCCACTCAATTAACAGCTAGGATACACACTGAAGAAAATGCTCTCCTTATTAAAAATAAGACTAATAATAATTACACTGAAGAAAAATGCTCTCCGAAGAAAAACATTCTAGGGTGAAGGATATGAGCTGCTATATTTGAGAAAATTGCATGAAACTAGTTCTGGAGTTGCAGTCCATGTTAAGTGCCAACAATCATTCAGTGAATTGTCTTGTGTTACCAAGTTTCAGGACGTTCACTGAATTCTTCACGATGTTTAGGTTGATAGATGAAACCTATTTCATCATTTTCCTCATATTGTCCTTTGGGAGAAAACTGAGCTGGAAATAATGCTATTTTCTAGTCCAAGACGATTCCTGTTCGCTGGTAGTTATATTGTCCATAGTTTTACAGTGTAAGGCATGTTTATATATATACTATGTAGCGTTTTTTTAACAGAAATTGCATTATGACTATTATGGCCTAATAAAATTTGTACAGGAATTGCAAGACAAGTATCAGAAAGCCAAGATGTTGGAGAACCTGCGCTATCTTGAAAATCCAACGGTTATGGAGTTATCGCGAATCCTGTTTGCTGATAATCAAAGATCTGTCTGGAATGGACCACATTCACTGGTTAAACGTGAGGGTTCCGCCCGCAAGAGCTCTATTCATGCAGCCATTTCCATGTTTATGCAGTAGGTTAATTCTTTTTCCAGATGTTAATGCATGTTGAACGTGTGATTCTGAATTTTTGGATGTCATTGACATTGATTTTCCTTTGTTCTTTTTTGGTAGTGGTCAAATGGTAAGTCAAAGTGTACTTTGAGAGTGATAAAATTCACTCCCATTAAACTTCTTTCTTTTTTGAAGATATTTGGTCGTTTCTTTGTAAACGCAGGGACTAGAACTGACGAAATGGATGCTTTGTAGATTATCTGATGTTTGCTATTCACTAATAATGATTTTAACGTTTTTGAGTTCGTCCTCGAGCGTTCCCTACTTTACTGCAACTATCTTGTACACAAAGGGGGGAAACTGAAATCGCCGAGCCATTTGCTGAACCACATAGTACTGGACCTACTGGTCTACTGGAAGTAAAGGTGAAATGAGTAGGAAATAAGTGCATAAATAAAAATAAGGTTTATTTCTGCAAGAAATGCATACAGTATATAACACTAGAAGCCAGGTGAAATGAATAGGAAATAAGTGCATAAATGAACACTGGCTAATTCCTGCAACTCCTCAAGAAGAGCCTTCCTGGCTATCACAGATCTACATCCTGGAGTATCGCTTTATGTTTTCTGCAGAGAACCTCTACTAGAGTAAAATCATTTCTCTAGTAATAGAACGATGCCTGCTCGATTGCAAGAGGGATGAATCTCATCCGGGCCCCTAGGATTGAAGTGAGTAGTGATGTTTCATTAGTTGCCACTATATGCAAGCTGTTAACAAGAAGTTGTGCGTGCCACTCGATCTAGAAATACATGCATAATTCATCACAGAACATCAAGCTAGGTCACTGGAAAATGTTGATTGGCTTTGTCTAGTCTCGGGAGGCAGATCATATTTGACGTGTCCCAGATAAAGACCACAAGCAGGAGCCATCGGACTTGCAGCAGTGATGGATTTTGCTTCAAGGATGCGTTTTACTGAAATGATGCATCAAAGATAAACTAGTGGTCAGACAAAACCCACTATATCCACTGACATCAGACGTTTAGCATAAGAGCAATACCATCAGGAACTTTTAGATCTCCAACCCCAACTGCTTTAAGGACTCCAACAAGCAGCCTAACCTGCATGAGATTTATTTTTAAGACTTGACGTGTGATACCTATTTGATAGAAAATGACAAATTTGATGATATCAGCTCGGTACTAAATGCAAGATCCAGAAGCTTACACATATTGTTCCCATGTCTTATTAGGGTTTGTATCTATGTATTAGTCCATCAACTCCATCTTTCTCTTTATTTAAATAAATCCAGAAAAACCGTTTATCCGATACCCACTCAATTTCTAGGAAACAAACCTCGAAAAGCAAAAAGATAAGTCAATTTTGTTAAAAGTTGCTCGAAAAACTGCAAACCCAGGCCATCTCATGTGACACAATTGACTTGCATGGAGACTAAAGAGTAGTTCGAGTTAATTGTTAAGTTTCATATGTAAATGTTTTAAGAAAAAAATCGGTAACAATGTTAAATCAAACTCTTGGATCACGTAAAGGTTGTATTAGACATTATTATTCTGAAATAACACAATTTTCACAAAACTAGAATATGAAAGTTTCACCTAAAAATGAGACTAAATAAGTAATGCGATACAAAAATTATCTTTTCCCTAGTCCAATATTTGCACTTTATTTATCATTTATCAACGTATCATTTGGTTGGGAAGGTAAAAAAACCAGTAAAGAGCAAAGACAACAAAAATTTGGAAGAAGCCAAATACCAACCTGATGGTAAAGGAAAGATCGTGCTCTTGCTGTCACCACAAAGCAACGGTGTTTTCTTCTAAGGCCAAAGTCTTGGCAAGCCTCGCCATTTGTGCCGTCTGACTTCCCCTCATTGGAGGTCAAAGAAGTATTGGAATAGTCGGTGTCTGAACCCAAGGATACAGTTGGATCCTCCATCACACTATTGCTCCTTAGCCTCTCTGAGATTGATGGAAAATATGGAGTTGAAACAACCTCAGTAACGTTAAGTTCTTCCAAAGTTCTGATGGGTGAGTTTGCCTGTTAATGTTTGAAAGAAGCAAAAATAAATATTTTTATCTGGGGTTCCTAGGGAAATCTTAATATGACAAGTGGAAAAGAAGACAATTTAGGTGTAACAAGCATTTTCACATAAGAAGATAATGTCTTGTTTATGCCATTATTTACAAATCACCCAAACTTGCTACAATGCCTATTTTCCCATGATATAACGCAATGAGGTTAATTAACTTTATTCATCCATGCAATAGAAATGACAACGCATCAAGAAGTAAAAAAGTATAACTAGCAGCTGAAGACAGATTACAACTATAAATCTCCATCACAATGGAGAGACTCATTTCATAGTTCAGTTACAGGTTTTAAAGATTTGTCAGTCCAGTCCTTTTTCTGTTTCCTTCCCTTTAATTCCTTTAGATATTCAACATATGTCCTGTGGCGTCGGACTGGCAACTGGAACTTGGATGCAGAGGAAGAACATTCCTAAACCAATAGCCTAGCCAAGTGTTCTGTTTAATAGATCACAAAGATATTTAACTAACAGTATAAAGTACTTAGCCTTAAGATTCCAGAATATCTATTCAACTACACATATAAAAGGAATATAAAGTATAGGTACAATAAAACAACTCAGCAAACTAATATGGCTAAAGAAATTGGTAGCTAGTAGAGGTGTATGATCAAATGGAGCTGAAACATTACTTATTACTCGACAGCTTGATAGCAAGATAAAAGAGAGAAAAATAGAGTTTCTTCCTCTAACCTAGAGCATAAGTCAATTTTCCAACAGATTGACAAAATATATACTACGTAATCATCTTTGACATTTCTGCAGTCAGTTGTCATGCAATGGCATTCTTAACTGTCGGAAAATATTTCAACCATCTACCTTTCCGGAAGGCCTATTTTGCACCATATTTTCAAAGGAAAATCATAAAAAGTATATACTGTATACAAGTCAAGATTTATGGCGAATAGCTTGAAAGAAGACAAACGCTGCTACTTATGCAGGAAAGAAAAGCTGACCTGACAAGCAGCTGCTCTGAAAGAACTGAAATCATGACGTCCAACAAGAACATTGCATGCCTTCTGGAAAATACACAAAACAATTCCATTATAGAGGATCAGAAAACCAACATAGAAGAAGATTTGTCAAGTTAGTCAACCTGCATGGCAGGAAGATCCAGACTCTCAGGCACATGCCAAGCTCGGTCTTTCTCAAAGCTTGATACCCACCCCGGCCCAGATAACAAGCGGTAGAAGTACCTAAAACAAGATTCTCAAGGACCAACTCTCAGTCATCTCATAATCACAAGTGTCACATGGAATGACTGGCAAAACCAAGATTTAGCATGTAGTTAAGTGTGTGAAGTGGGTACCCAAATATTGAGTGTCTCGGACTTGCAGCGCCTAATGGGAACAAAAATTTACTTAGACTAAAATCACCATTATTCTGCTAAACATCAACTCTCAAAATGGATAGAGAAAATCAGGAGTAACATCATCATAGCCGGACAGAAGACTATTCTCTGGGGCTAACCTTCCACGCACACATCAGAAAATCATTCAAGAGATGGCATGTCACATAACCATTTGAGCATGTACAGATTCAGTATGCCAACTAATTCTACATGATCAAGATATTGATACCTACGTGCGTTCTTGAGCTTTAAATCTGGCATGAAAATCAGCTGGAACACGCCGAACGTCAATAACCATTATATCACCCCCGTTCTTCTGCAAGCAAACCGTAATGAACAAAAATAGTGAGTACTTCCAGATAAAACATTGGGATATACAAGGCTTTGGTGACATGACAATTGATTTCACTACCACCAAAACATGTGAATCCGAGTTTCGCTCTTAATGTAATTTAACAGACTTAATACCAGTTTGATTAATATTATGTTTTGTTGCAGGAAATGAAAGTAGAGAAATGAGTGGTTTACATGGTTGAAGTATCCATAATTTACTTCTAGTCGATTGGAACGAATGAGTAAGGTGGCACGCAGGATTTCCCATCCCTTCCTCTTTTACTTCAGCTTCTTTCTCACTTGCTTCTCGAAACGTGGGAAATAGCTCTTACCCCTCCACATTTATTTCCATTCCTCCGACTCTCCTATTGCTGCCCCAACCAAACATAGAGTAAAGTAACAAAAGAAGTTACCTTGCTACTCTTCCTCCCTTTTGCCGTTCCCTCTGTATGTCTTATCTTCCTACAGGGACTTAACGAAATTCGGACTTTGAAGAACAAGGATTTGACTTTCTTTTAAGGTTCGACGAACAAGGATTTGACTTAACTTCATGCCCGTCATAAAAGACACAATCATACCTGACTGAAGGTAAGCGAACCCATGTAAATTTCACCCGACTGTCTCAGAGATACAATTCTAGTTTTAACCTTAAAGTCTACATTAACCTTGTTCATCACACAAAAGGGTTCTTGCTTATTTTCCTTTTACGCAGGAGTAGGGCATCACCATTTATTCAAGGAGACAATCCAAGGGCAATTGAGCAAAGATGACCATCCTCTTGCTCCTGTAAGACCTCAAATCATCTTCTGCAATAATCCCCACAAATTTGAAGTTTGGCGTAGGCAAATTCGGATTAAACATATTATTAGCAATCAGTACTAAAAAGAGGAATATCACATTTTTATCAATCCATTTTTCACAGACATCGTTTTTCTAGTGACCAGTTATTATTCGTTGTCCATCTGAACAAAAATGAACCAAGTATGAGTTGAAAAGTGACCTTTACATGATGGCGTGATTGATGTGGTAACTTGTGCATTTATACAGAAAATGCGACTTTTGAAGCTTAAAGTGAATATTATACCCACTACATTTTTTTTAAAAGTACAATTCGAGAAGTATTATCAGAAATACACTTTAGCGCACCAAAATTGCTCAACATTTACAGCTGTGCATTAATGACGAGATTACTGAAAACACTTGAAGATCTCTGCTTATTCATTGTAAAGAAAGAAGACAATTTAAAGATCGTAACATTGAAGAGCCTCAATATGCACATAAAAAGAAGAAAAGATTCCCCACAAAAAGGGAACAAACTTCCCAAAGGAAACATAACAGAAAGATCAGTCAAGTTCAAAATTAGACTTTTGGAGGATGATACAAAATTACAAATATCAGGAATCAGAACTTGCTAGATGAAGAACTAAACCTGTAAAAAATGGTTCACAGCTCTTTGTACCACCAAAGGTTCATGAGGAGGTAACTGCATGGGAACAATGCAAGCAATAAAATTTAGAAGAGCTAACTTAAATGAATAAAGATGTACAAATAACCTTAAAACGCAATTTATTTGGATAGTGCAAGTCTCAATTAGCAAGATTTAGTATGAGACCTCATAGCTGAACAGCTCAGAAGTTAGTTAGAGCTTATATATTTGCAAGGAATAGATCAAAATTGGTCACTCAGTCATGTGCTAAATAACACAAAATACAAACAGGAAGTACCACTTCACCAGGTTTCCTTTTGCTTATCCTTTCGACATCTACATGGCAAACATTTGATAAAGCGTGTACTCCAGCATCCTAAAGATAAATCCAGAAAAGCTGTAAGTGTGAATTGATATTTAACATTTTGAAATTTCCTGTGAGCTAGATAGAAATAAATAACCATTTTTCACAGGAAATTGGATCCATTGAAAAGGAAAGAAGAAAATTAGTAAAAGGATGTCAATATCAAACTGGAAAGAAAAACTTTTTGAAAATGCATAAAAGTTTTTCCATTTGGGCAAAATTGCGCCTCTTCCATGACAACCCCTACAGAGAACATTTCTTTGCCACCTGAGGTTGACCAGTGATTTCACTTGCAGGTTTCAAACATTGACTCGTTAGAGATGGAAAAAATACAACTGATTTCTATAGTCAAGATTGCAAAAAAAGTAAATATGAACACTGAAAAAAAAGGTGGTAACATGGAAGAGAAGGGGAAAGAGTAGATGAGAAAGGGTAAGCGCCTAATAACTCTTCACTTTCACTATATTATTATTCCTCAAATAGCACAAAATAAACTTGATCAAAAAAAATATTAGCACAAACTAAAAGCTGGGTACTTTATAAAAAGAGAAAGGAAGTGATTAGAAGTATAGAGGAAGTTTTAACATCAAATTGATACCTCCACATCTAGTAGATTTAAATTCAAAGATTGAATTTTGTAGACAAAACATAAACGGTTCCTAATACTCAAAACAACCAGTATCGCGTCTGAGCTCCGGATAATCCACATTATATATTTCTGATACAAGATATGCAACAGGAAATAATAATACATTGACACGTGATTAGGCGTAGCTAACAATAATAATAACCAAAAACAAAACAAACTTACAGTTCGACTGGAGCAAAATATAGATACTGGCTGTCCAACAAACTTCTGAAACGCTTCCTGCAAAACAGAAAAGAATAAACGCTTCTCAACTGCTGCATTTATCGAGAATTAGAAAGCCTTACTCAATTTGACATAAAAATGACAAATTTACCTCAAGAACACCGACGACGGTTCTACAATTAGCTTGTTGCTGTGCGCCGGCGAAGCGAGTTCCTATGTACTCGATTGCTATCAAGTACCGCTGTAGCCGCGGATTAGGACTCATTGGTCTAGTAACTGACTCTTTCTGCTCTTCCTCTTCAACGACGTCGCCGCCGTCGACGGCGATGTTGTCGTCGTTTACCTTCGTGATTTTGGAAGGCCGTTGGGGAGATTCAGGCCGTGGATCGAGCGAGTGCTTACTAATCTCCGAGATCAACGGCTGTGATTGATCGTTTGTCATTTGCACTGTTTTTTGGAGTTGGGAAGTTCTCAACGTTAAAAAGGCTATGAGGGTTTAACGGAGTTTTGGTGGGAGCCGAATAATGATGGATCCGCCCGAGTCCCGACTTTTTTTATTTTTATACTGGCCAAATTAGCACTATTATTCATTTGGTCACTTTAACTAAGAAGCAGTTTGTGTTTGGCTAATTAGTTTAAAAAATATTTTTGAACAGCAATTACTATTTGGCCAAGCTTTAAAAAATCTATTTTTAAGTGTATTTTTGTCAAAAGTGCTTCTCAAAAAGTACTTTCGGAGAGAAACTATTTTTTTCTGCTTCCCCAAAACTGCTTCTGCTTCTCCAAAACTATTTTGCTTCTCCTCAAAAGCACTTTTTTTCTTCTAAAAATTTGGCCAAATACCTCAAATTTTAGCAAAAAATCAATTTTGGCCAAAAAGAATCTTGAAAAAACATGCTATAAAGCATATACCTATTGAACACTTTTATTTTAATTGGAAAAATAAAAGTGTGCCAATTAAACACTTCACACGATATACATAAATAAGCTCCGGCGCGTGACGACAATTACTTCTGACATGGCAAATCAAACAAATAAACGAGAGCCACTTGGAAATATAAAAAAAGCTCTTCTTCCTAACAACTTTGGATCCCCTGACTAGTCCCTTCCCCTCCATTGATCATCTTCTTCGTTCTTTGTGCAGTCTTCTGCTTTTCGTTTTATTCTTTTTGTCCTCTTCTACAATTTTATTTTTCCTTCAGTTCTTCTAAATTCACGTCCAAAATTTGAAACTTTACCTTTTCTTTTTTCCTTCTAAAATATATTTCGCACTACAGAATACCCATTTTCCACCCTTTTTTTTTATCACATTCATCACCCTAACACTTATTTTCCATTTTTATTTGGTTAAAAATTAAGCTCAATTACTATTTTAGTCTTTTATTTATTTTAATTTAAATCTCTTAAAATATTAGCGGTGATATGATAACAAAACAAAATAGACCAAATACATATGTAACCCTTTAAAGTTGTCACGGAATTTTACTTGGACACTTCAACTAGAATTATTACCTATTAACACTTAAAGTATTTAAACAATGTTCCTTTTGAACACCTTAGGCATATGTGGCACAAGGAGTGATTCTTACTTTGGGCTAGGCGCGTGAATCACTGAATCTTTTTCTCTCTCTTCTCCTAGTTATTCTTCAACAAAACCCAGCTATCATCTTCTTCCTTTCATGACCAATCTACTGCTTCGGAGAGAACTAATAAAGAAATAGAAAACAAATAGAAATAATAAAGAAATAGAGAAAGAAGAATCGTCTCTTGCTTGAAGAAAGAAAAAATTAGGAGGTGTTTCCTTGATTTTTATTATAACCATTACAGTGTCCGAGTAACTGGGGAGGAGCAATTTCATTCCTTTAGCTCTTTTTATTATGGACCATGATGAATCCTTCTAGCTTATTTTTGTTTGAAAAAAAAAAATAATACTATTAAAATATCATTTCTGTATTGATAGAAATTCGACCATACGATAACCGGGGGGCAACCCTATCGTGGCCAATTTATAGTAAACGGTTAACGCTATTGACTTTTGACTTATGACAACTGTCCTTAAGATGAAGAAGGGGGTCATGGCCCTTTCGCAACAAGGGGACGTCCCCACAACCAAAAATGACGCCAACTCGTGACCAGCTCACAAAGCTTGAAGCTATAAATACCAAAAGAGAAAACCTCCAAAAGGGGGACTTCTTCTTCTACACAACTCTAAATACACAAAAATAGAAAGATATGCTCCATTAATGGGGCGATAAACAAGATCAATGTAAGACCCTGAACCTCTTCAAGGAGAGGCAGTTCCAGCTACAATGATGAATAAAACCCCGTTTATATCATTCCTCAATTGATTACTTATATATCTCAAATTTGCCTTCTAATTCAGTGATTAATTATGATTGGCTATGATTTACCCCTTGAATTATTTCGATTGATTTGCTCAGAAAGTATTCGATAATTTTCGGCCAAACAATTTGGCGCCGTCTGTGGGAATTTCCAAGCGAAATCCCATAGTTTCTCCCTGGAATCGAAGCCAAAGGAACTTCAAAAAAAAAAGATAAAGCAATCCAACTCAAACAGACCAAAGGAAGCACATCGAGCACATAATACTCGAATGCATCAAAGGAAACAGAGATCCAAAAACAACCAGACAAGAAGAAGAAGCCCCCCTCCCCCTCCCTCAGAACAGAAGTATGAGGCATTTCCTTCACCCCTAACGCGGTGTCAGGGCGAAAACCGGCACAGGGTCGTCTCAAGCCAGGATTGGGACTCAAGCTAAGTGCCTTCGCCCTCAAAATGTATTAGGTTTGACCTCAGTCGAACCGGAACTCAGGCTAAGTTCCTTCGCCATCAAATTTATTAGGTTCGACCTCAGTCGAACTAGGACTCAGGCCAAGTGCCTTCGCCATCAAATGCATCAGGTTCGACCTCAGTCGAACCGGGACTCAGGATAAGAGCCTTCGCCCTCAAAATGTATTAGGATTGACCGCAGTCGAACCGGGACTCAAGCTAAATGCCTTCGCCATCAAATGCATCAGGTTAAGTCGAACCGGGACTCAGGCTAAGTGCCTTCACCCTCAAAATGTATTAGGTTCGACCTCAGTCGAACCGGGACTCAGGCTAAGTGCCTTCGCCATCAAATTTTCTAGCTTCGATCTCGCTCGAACTGGGGCTCAGGCTAAGTGCCTTCGCCCTCAAAATGTATTAGGTTCGACCTCAGTCGAACCAAGACTCAGGCTAATTGCCTTCGTCGTCAAATTTTTTAGGTTCGATCTCGCTCGAATTGGGGCTCATGCTAAGTGCCTTCGCCCTCAAAATGTATTAGGTTCGACCTCAGTCGAACCGGGACTCAGGCTAAATGCCTTCACCATTAAATTTGTTAGGTTCGATCTCGTTCGAACTAGGGCTCAGGCAAAATACCTTCGCCATAAAAATGTATTAGGTTTGACCTCTGTCGAACTAGGACTCAAGTCAGGTGCCTTCGCCATCAAATTTGTTAGGTTCGATCTCGCTCGAACTGGGGCTCAAGCTCAGTTCTTTCGCCATCAAAATGTATCAGGTTCGACCTCAGTTGAACTAGGACTCAGGCTAAGTGTCTTCGCCATCAAAATGTATTAGGTTCGACCTCAGTTGAACTAGGACTCAGGCCAAGTGCCTTCGCCCTTAAAATTTATTAGGTTCGACCTCAGTCGAACTAGGACTCAAGCTAAGTGCCTTCGCCATAAAAATGTATTAGGTTTGACCTCAGTCAAACCGGGACTCAGACTAAGTGCCTTCGCCCTCAAAATTAATAAGGTTCGACCTCTGTCGAACCGGGACTCGGGCTAAGTGCCTTCGCCATCAAATTTATTAGGTTTGATCTCACTCGAACTGGGACTCAGGCTAAGTACCTTCGCCATCAAATTTATTAGGTTCGACCTCAGTCGAACTGGGACTCAAGCTAAGTGCCTTCGCCATCAAATTTATTAGGTTCGATCTAGCTCGAACTGAGACTCAGGCTAAGTGCCTTCGCTATCAAATTTATTAGGTTCGACCTCAGTCGAACTAGGACTCAGGCTAAGTGCCTTCGCCGTCAAATTTGTTAGTTTCGATCTCGCTCAAACTTGGGAATGAGGCTAAGTACCTTTGCCATCAAATTTATTAGGTTCGACCTCATTCCAACTAGAACTCAGTCTAAGTGCCTTCGCCATCAAATTTGTTAGGTGCGATCTCGCTCGAACTGGGACTCAGGCTAAGTGCCATCGCCATCAAATTTATTAGGTTCGACCTCAGTCGAACTAGGACTCAGGCTAAGTGCCTTCGCCATCAAATTTGTTAGGTTTGATCTCGCTCGAACTGGGGCTCAAGCTAAGTGCCTTCGCCATCAAAATGTATCAGGTTCAACCTGAGTCGAACTAGGACTCAGGCTAAGTGCCTTCGCCATCAAATTTATTAGGTTTGACCTCAGTCGAACAAGGACTCAGGCTAAGTGCTTCGCCATCAAATTTATTAGGTTCAATCTCACTCGAACTGGGACTCAGGCTAAGTGCCTTCGCCATCAAATTTATTAGGTTCGACCTCAGTCGAACTAGGACTCAGGCTAAGTGCCTTCGCCATCAAATTTGTTAGGTTCGATATTGCTCGAACTGGGGACTCAGGCTAAGTGCCTTCGCCATCAAATTTATTAGGATCGACCTCGTCGAACTAGGACTCAGGCTAAGTGCCTTCGCCATCAAATTTATTAGGTTCGATCTCAGTCGAACCGGGACTCAGGCTAAGTGCCTTCACCATCAAATTTATTAGGTTCGATCTCGCTCGAACTAGGACTCAGGCTAAGTGCCTTCGCCATCAAATTTATTAAGTTCGACCTCAGTCGAACTAGGACTCAGGCTAAGTGCCTTCGCCATCAAATTTGTTAGGTTCGATCTCGCTCGAACTAGGGACTCAGGCTAAGTTCCTTCGCCATCAAATTTATTAGGTTCGACCTCAGTCGAACTAGGACTCAGGCTAAGTGCCTTCGCTATCAAATTTATTAGGTTCGACCTCTGTCGAACCGGGACTCAGGCTAAGTGCCTTTGCCATCAAATTTATTAGGTTCGATCTCGCTCGAACTGAGACTCAAGCTAAGTGCCTTCGCAATCAAATTTATTAGGTTCGACCTCAATCGAACTAGGACTCAGGCTAAGTGCCTTCGCCATCAAATTTGTTAGGTTCGATCTCGCTCGAACTTGGGAATGAGGCTAAGTACCTTCGCCATCAAATTTATTAGGTTCGACCTCACTCCAACTAGGACACAGGCTAAGTGCCTTCGCCATCAAATTTGTTAGGTGCGATCTCGCTCGAACTCGGACTCAGGCTAAGTGCCTTCGCCTTCAAATTTATTATGTTCGACCTCAGTTGAACTAGGACTCAGGCTAAGTGCCTTTGCCATCAAATTTGTTAGGTTCGATCTCGCTCGAACTGGGGCTCAGGCTAAGTGCCTTCGCCATCGAAATGTATCAGGTTCGACCTGAGTCGAACTAGGACTCAGGCTAAGTGCCTTCGCCATCAAATTTATTAGGTTCGATCTCAGTCTAACCAGGACTCGGGCTAAGTACCTTCGCCATCAAATTTATTAGCTTCGATCTCGCTCGAACTGGGACTCAGGCTAAGTGCCTTTGCAATCAAATTTATTAGGTTCGACCTCAGTCGAACTAGGACTCAGGCTAAGTGCCTTCGCCATCAAATTTGTTAGGTTCGATCTCGCTCGAACTGGGGACTCAGGCTAAGTGACTTCGCCATCAAATTTATTAGGTTCGACCTCAGTCAAACTAGGACTCAGGCTAAGTTCCTTCGCCATCAAATTTTTTAGGTCCGACCTCAGTCGAACTAGGGCTCAGGCTAAGTGCCTTCGCCATCAAATTTGTTAGGTTCAATCTCGCTAGAACTGGGGACTCAGGCTAAGTTCCTTCTCTATCAAATTTATTAGGTTTGACCTCACTCGAATTAGGACTCAAGCTAAGTTCCTTCGCTATCAAATTTTTTAGGTGCGATCTCGCTCGAACTGGGACTCAGGCTAAGTGCCTTCGCCATCAAATTTATTATGTTCGACCTCAGTCGAACTAGGACTTAGGCTAAGTGCCTTCGCTATCAAATTATTTAGTTCGATCTCGCTCGAACTGGGGCTCTAGCTAAGTGCCTTCGCCATCAAAATGTATCAAGTTCGACCTGAGTTGAACTAGGACTCAGGCTAAGTGTCTTCGCCATCAAAATGTTTTAGGTTCGACCTCAGTCGAACTAGGACTCAGGCCAGGTGCCTTCGCCATCAAATTCATTAGGTTCGATCTCGCTCGAACTGGAGACTCAGGCTAAGTGCCTTCGCCATCAAATTTATTAGGATCGAGCTCGTCGAACTAGGACTCAGGCTAAGTGCCTTCGCCATCAAATTTATTAGGTTCGATCTCAGTCGAACCGGGACTCAGGCTAAGTGCCTTCACCATCAAATTTATTAGGTTCGATCTCGCTCGAACTAGGACTCAGGCTAAGTGCCTTCGCCATCAAATTTATTAGGTTCGACCTTAGTCGAACTAAGACTCAGGCTAAGTGACTTCGTCATCAAATTTGTTAGGTTCAATCTCGCTCTAACTGGGGCTTAGGCTAAGTGTCTTCGCCATCAAAATGTATCAGGTTCGACCTCAGTCGAACTAGGAATTAGGCTAAGTGCCTTTGCCATCAAAATGTATTAGGTTCTACCTCAGTCCAACTAGGACTTAGGCCAGGTGCCTTCGCCATCAAATTTGTTAGGTTCGATCTCGCTCGAACTGGGGCTCAGGCTAAGTGCCTTCGCCATCAAAATGTATCAGGTTCGACCTCAGTTGAACTAGGACTCGGGATAAGTGCCTTTGCCATTAAAATGTATTAGGTTCGACCTGAGTCGAACTAGGACTCAGGCCAGGTGCCTTTGCCATCAAATTTTTTAGGTTTAATCTCGCTAGAACTGGGAATTAGGCAAAGTGCCTTCGCCCTCAAAATTTATCGGATGCGACCTCAGCCGAACTGGGGCTAGGGCGAAAAGAAGCTAAGCACCGTCACTACAAGATGACCGCCCCTCCCCGTTCATGTCGAGTCAAAGTGCAAAAATCATAGCCAATCCAAAACTGACACAACGACCTCGGTCGAAGTCAAGGGCGAAGTCGTCTCTCCAAACATATTCATAAAGGAAAGGAGAGGAAAGGAAGACACAAAGTAAAGCACGAGACAAACGATGGAAAAGAGAGTACAATTATCTACAGAGTTAAGAGCGCGGGTCCTCCCCGTTTACACCCGATCCTGGCCGGTCAACACATGAAAGAAAAATAAAAAAACAACAAGAAATAACCTAGCGCCAACCGACGAACGGAAAATGAAAAAAACAACGATAATAAATCTTTTCTTCACTTGGCGCCACCATCCCCGCCACCATCCCCGCCATTCACGTCATCATCAGCCTCGGGTGTCGCCACATCATAACCACAGTCGACACGAGCTTCACGAGCCTTCTGGCGTGCCACCTCGAAGACGCTCTCGGTCACAATACCTGCCTCCAACAAGTTCTTGTAAACATCGCGTTGGGCTTCGGCGTAGACCCAAAGTTCATGAGCCTAGTGGGAAATGCCAGTATGCGACGAACCAGCTTGGCTCTGCAGTCGCCGGTTCTCCTCCTCCAAGGCCGCAATCCGATCCAACATAACTAGGGCCACTTGCTTAAGAACACCAATCCGTTCCTCAAGACCCGCCTCTCTAAGGGTCGTTGTCTCTCTCTCCGACTCAAGTCGGGACTCGTGCACGCGGATCGACGCCTCCAACGCCCTAGCCCTCGACTAGGCACCCCTTTTTTTAGGAATTTTAAGGCAACAACCTCGCCTTCCACCGCCTACAGTTTCCCACTCCATTCCCCATCCCCCTCCGCTGCTTTGACCCTGTTCCGTTCCGCCTCCAATTCCACCTCCCTCAACTTACCCTGCAGGTGCGCACACTCAGCTGCGATTCCTTTTCCCACCTCAAGCTCCTCATCCTTATGACGGATCTGCTCTTCAAGAACACTTTTACTACCAAGCGCCTGCAACAACTGCTGGTCCTGCCTCGCCAACTCCTCGCCCATAGCCCGATTGCAAGGATCATTCCTCAAATGCTCGTGTAGACCTCGACACCGATCACGATAACGGCAATATTTTCCCAGCATCTGCAGGAAGATCCTCGAGCAAACCTTGGCTCTACGGATGTTCTCCACCTCCAACAAGTAAGTCTGCAAAACAAAGGAAAGGTAAAGCTGAGGCAAAAGCTAAAAAAAAAAAGGAGAGAAAGAACTAGGAACGTACTACGTACCCTCAGGCCCATTAAGGCCACTTCATCCATCACTTCAATATTCAAAACGCTCCTCAAAGATGCGTTCTCGGCCTCCGAACGCAACAACTCAAATTGTGACACCAAGCTATTTCCTTCAGTTAGTAAGTTCAAATCCGAGGGAACCTCAATAAAACGGGCCAGCCCCCCTGCACAGTGTAGAATTGGTAATACCCTCCTCGAACATACGGACGTCGTCCGGGTCCAAATCGGACTCAAACTCATACTCGTCCTCTACCCCGTCCTTTCCCCTCTCTGCCACCGATGGTGTAGAGCAACTCGTCGTGGCCAACAATGGTACATCAGAGGTCTCGACGGTGGCCTGTAAGGATCGACCATCCACCACGACAACAAGAACTTCGGGTGGGGTCGTCAAGGCAACAACATTCCCTTGTCTAGAGCTAACAGGGGCAACTCCAACCAGCTCCCGCTCCTCAACAGCAAGCGCCATAGCCGCACCACTCTCTGAATCCGTCGGGGGAGAATCCAAGTTGATCACCGATGGAGGAGCCGCCACAAATGCCACTCGCCGCCTCTGCGAGGGCCTTTCCTCCTCCTCATTTGAAGGCGAGCCCATCCAAGAACGGATAATCTCGGACTGTCTCTCATCTTGTAGCGTAGCCCATGTTGGGGATACGGCCGCTGACGATTCAACCGACGCCACCCTCGGTACTAATCGAGGAACGGGTATAGCAGCTAGCCTGGTAATTGTGCCCGATCGACGAAAAACCAATTGAGGATCTTTTACACGATGTGTTTTCCCTAGGCACAATGAACAATTGAATCAGTAAGTGTAATCAAAACAAAATGAAATAGAAAAGAGAAAGGGCCGATGTTCCACTTCTCACGGACCTGTGACCATGTCTCTCCCAGAAAGTCGCCCAGGTGCGAATCCCCATAGTACGAGAAAGCATTGCCTCGGCCCAGTCCCCGGTTTCATCCAAAGGAGGCCTCACCACTGCCTCGACCCTATATTCAGTACCACCAGCACTTCCCCGAGGTGCTCTAGCGATGCCTTATTTTAGTGCGATGCCGGAGAGTTCTTACTACCCGCCAGCTATTCAGGGTTCCTCCAGCGGGTATTCTGGTCATTAGGTTTCTTCTAGTGCCTACTTCAGTAATATGCCAGAGAGTTCATACCGCCGACCAGCTATCCAAGGTTCTTCTAGTGGGTATTCAGGACATCAAGGTCAGGCATTATGCAGCAGTCTATGGCACCGAGAGGTTGTTACGAGTGTGGAGATTCGGGGCACATGAAGAGATTTTGCCCCAGATTTCGGGGCAAGGCGGTATAGCAGGGTCATCAGCTTATGATTACAGCACCAGTCGTCCGGCCGCCCAGAGGCAGGGGACAGGTTGGTAGGGGTCGTCCTAGAGGTGGAGGCCATGCAAGGGGAGTTCAACCAGCTATTGTTCAGCTAGACGGAGGCCAGCCAGCCGGCGCTCCAGCTAGATTCTATGCTTTTTCGGCCAGACCAGATGTAGTGGCCTCAGATGCCGTGATCACAGGTATTATTTCTATCTATGGTAGGGATGCTTTGGTATTGTTTGATCTAGGGTCTACATATTCATATATGTCGTCTCTATTTGCTCATTTCCTGGATATTCCTTATGAGTCTTTGGGTACTCCTATTTATGTGTCCACTCTTATGGGCGATTCTGCGGTTGTGGATCGGATCTACCGGTCCTGTATGGTTATATTGTGTGGTTACAAGACTAGAGTGGACCTTCTATTACTTGATATGATCGACTTTGAGGTTATCCTGGGCATGAATTGGTTATATCCATATCACTCCATTCTTGATTGTCATGCCAAGACAGTTACTTTAGCAATGTCTGAGTTGCCAAGATTGAAGTGGAAGGGTTCCTCCGTTAGTACATCTAGTCGAGTTATCTCTTTTCTGAAGGCTCGACATCTGGTCGAGAAGGGTTGTTTGACGAATCTAGCATATGTTTGGGACACCACCATAGAGTCTCCAACGATTGATTCAGTGCTAGTAGTCCGGGAGTTCGCTGATGTATTTCCTTCTGACCTTCCAAGCATACCGCCAGATCATGACATCGATTTCTGTATTGATTTGGCTCCAGGAACCCATCCTATATCTATCCCACCGTACCGTATGGCTCCGAAAGAGTTGAAGGAGCTGAAAGAACAGCTTGAGGAGTTACTAGCAAAGGGGTTTGTCAGACTAAGTGTAGCACCTTGGGGTGCACCAATGTTATTTGTGAAGAAGAAAGATGGGACTATGCCGATGTGCATTGATTACTGGCAATTGAGCAAAGTTACCATCAAGAACAAATATCCATTACTGCGTATCGATAATCTGTTTGACCAGTTGTAGGGTGCTAGGGTCTATTCTAAGATCAATTTGAGATCGGGGCACCATCAGTTGAAGATTTGGGTCTCAGATATTCCGAAGACTGCCTTCCGTACTAGATATGGCCATTATGGGTTCTTGGTAATGTCTTTCGGCTTGACTAATATCCCGGCGATGTTTATGGATCCAATGAACCGGGTGTTCATGCCTTATATTGATTCTTTTGTAATCGTCTTCATTGATGACATCTTGATTTACTTACATAGCCTAGGGGAGCATGAGCAGCATTTGAGAGTGGTGCTTCAGACATTAAGAGAGAAGAAGGTATATGCTAATTTCTCCAAGTGTGAGTTTTGACTAGAGTATGTGGCATTCGTGGGGCCTGTTGTATCAGGAGAGGGTATTAAGGTAGATCCCAAGAAGATTGAGGCAGTTCAGATTTGGCCATGTCCCACTTCGGTGACTGAGATGAGGAGTATCCTAGGGCTAACAGGATATTATCATCGATTTGTGCAGAGATTTTCCTCCATTGCAGCACCTTTGACTAGATTGACCCAGAAGGGTGCTCCTTTTCGTTGGTCCGATGATTGTGAGGTGAGCTTTCAGAAGCTCAAGACAGCTTTGACTATAGCACCAGTTCTAGTGTTACCTTCCGGTTTAGGGATGTATACGGTGTATTGTGACACTTCACGCGTTGGTTTGGGTTATGTGTTAATACAGGAGGGGTGAGTTATTGCATATGCTTCATGTTAGTTGAAGATTCATGAAAAGATTTACCTTGTGCACGATCTAGAGTTAGCCGCGATTGTTCACACTCTTAAGATATGGAGGCATTATCTGTATGGGGTATCATGTGAGGTTTAAAATGATCATCGCAACTTATAACATTTGTTCAAGTAGAGGGATCTCAATTTGAGGCAGCGTAGATAGCTTAAGTTACTGAAGGATTATGACATCACCATTATTTATCATCCAAGCAAGGAAAATATGGCCACGAATGCCTTTAGCAGAAAGGTAGAAAGTATGGGTAGCTTGGCATTAATATCGGCAGAGGAGAGTCCACTAGCTTTGGACATTCAGTCCTTGGCTAACAGACTTGTAAGGTTGGATATTTTAGAGCCTAGCTGAGTTTTTGCATGTGTTGTTGCCTAGTCTTCATTATAGGGGCAGATCGAGGCTCGACAGTTTTATGATCCATATTTAGCAGTCCTCAGAGAGACGGTACTTCAGGGTGGTGCCAAGGAGTTTTCTATTGGCGAGGATGGTGTTCTGCGACTCCAAGTTCACCTATGTGTCCCTAATGTTGACAGTTTCAGGGAGAGGATTCTTGAGGAGGCACACAGTTCGTGGTATTCTATTCATCCATGTGCTACGAAGATGTATTGTGACCTGAGACGTCACTATTGGTGGCAGCGAATGAAGAAAGACATAGTGGAGCATGTAGCTAGGTGCTTAAATTTCCAGCAGGTCAAGTATAAGCACCAGATGCCAAGTGGTCTACTTCAACAGATGACTATACCTGAGTGGAAATGGAAGTGCATCACCATGGACTTCGTAGTTGGGTTGCTGCATAATTTACAAAAGTTTGATGCAGTTTGGGTCATCGTCGATAGGTTGACCAAGTTAGAACACTTCATTCAAGTTATGACTACCTATACTTTAGAGAGGTTGGCCCATATTTATATTCGGGAGATAGTCCGATTGCACGGTGTGCCTGTATATAGGTGCCCTCAGTTCACTTTGAATTTTTTAAGAGCTGTTCAGAGTGAGTTAGGGACTCGTGTGGAGCTCAGCACAGCATTCCATCCTCAGACCGACAGACAGTCGGAGCGGACAATTCAGACATTAGAGTATATTCCGAGAGCGTGTGTGATTGACTTTGGAGGGCAATGGAATCGGTTCTTGCCTTTGGCCGAGTTTGCTTACAACAACAGTTATCAGTCCACCATCGATATTGCTCCATTTGAGTCTTTATACGGTCGGCGATGTCGTTCCCCTATCGGGTGGTGTGAGTCTAGTGAAGCTAAGTTATATGGTACTGATTTGGTGGAGGATGCCTTGGAAAAGGTAAAGACGATTTAGGAGAGATTTCACACAGCACATGTAAGGCCCCGTGAAATCCCTACTCGAAAACCCGAATTCCGTGGTGCCAAGTTAGGAGCATGTGTTAGAAATTCATAAATATTCTTCGTGGTGAGCTTGTGAGCCGCGACGCAGATCTTTTTGGATTAAATAGTGCATTAAAAAGTCAAGAATAAGTTTCCAGAAAAATGCAATAAATGCGGTCCAGAATGCGGTCGCATAATAGAAATGCAGACCGCATATCTGCCGCAGAATGAGTCAGAGTGTTGGTTAAAATTAAAGTCAGTTATGCGATCCAGAATGCAGTCGCATAATAGAAATACGGACCGCATATCTGCCGCAGAGTGAGTAAGAGTGTTGGTTAAAATTGAAGTCAGCTATGCGGTCGCATAATCGAAATGCGGACCGCATAGTCGTCGCACTTTTTCCTTTGAATTTTGTGAGTGTCAGTTCTACGGCGCACTTTGCAACCGCAGAACGTGAATGCGGGCCACATTATTACCGCAGACTGAGTCAGAACGTATGGTTTTTGGGAGGCATTTTGCGGTCCATTATGCGGGCCGCATGTTCATTCTACGATAGCAGATGCGATCGCAGATGCGATCGTATATTTTACACGGGGCTCCAATTTTCTAATTCTTAACCCGACCTCCCTATCGATATATTCAATATTTTGGCTCATTCTAAGCCTATTTTCTGAGATTGTTAGAGAGAGAAAGAGGGTCTTAGAGGTGGAAAGTGTCCC
>MU726146.1:48730-58774 GCA_026770625.1 Nicotiana glauca | reverse complement strand
TAGGATTTTTGTAAATCATAGGGCATAGCTTAGGTTAGCTTCTTTTTATCTTTACATGGTGTAATGAGGGGGTCAACAAGCAGTAACAGCAGCAACAGCAGCGAAATCACAACTCCTGGTAGTCCCGGCTACCAAACGCTCCTGAACTACACTGACCTGATTCCTGTTTAGCCCGGGATATGTAGGCAACCTCTGAAGCAGGGTGCGGTCAAACTTTTCAAAATGCTTCACACGGAATATGTGAATGGGCAAAAATCCCTCATTACCGCTCACTTGTCTTTGCACGAAAACTCTTCGTGTTTCCGGGCAAAGAGGGGCAGCTGTGAGCACGTGATTTTTGCCCTAAGCAAGTTATTCCAAAAGTTTCAAAATTAAATAATTTTACATTTTTTTAAATTTTTGTTGCATTTTTCGTACTAATTGGTGGCATAATAATTCATGTTTAAAAATATAAAAATATGCATTTGCATTAGGATTTTAATCTTACATTTTGGTATTGAATAGGTATTAATTCTTTTTAACAATTTAAAGAAAATTACAAAAATAGTTCATTTTAGCATTTTTATTATTTTAGTTGGAAATTGCTATAAAATAGTTATTAAATAATTTTAGACTTTAATTAGTTTAATTGTTAGTCTAATCTCTAATTTTTACCAAAATCAGAAAATACAAACAAAAAAAAATAATAATAATAATACAAAATATAAAATGAAAACAAAGATAAATAAATACATAAATAAAATGATTTAAATACAAAGAATTGGGCTGTTTGGTTTGGAGCCCAAAATACCCCTAAAACCTGGACCAGCCTCGACCCACGCCCCAACCCACACCTAAAACCCGACCCGCCCACCTATTTCTCTTAAAAGTTAACGGACCCCTCATCAGATAGAGACACGGATTTTGCGTGTCTCTATCTTCCTCTCATTCAACAAAATTTCCAGGGGCTATTTTAGACGAGGAGGCGAGAAGAAGTCGAGGAGGATTCCAGAAGAGATTCGGAGAGAGGATTCTGGCGAACGAGTGAAACACAGAGGGAAATTCCAGATAAAAATTAGATTCTAGGGTTCTTAAGTTTTTTTTTTTGAATTTCGTTTTCAATTTTTCCATCATTGTTCGTTCTTCTTCCATTTTTTCGTCATGGAGTTCGATTGAGCGGAGTTGATTTTCGAGTTCGTCGTTGTTCAAACCTCTTATTTCTATTCGGCTGCTACTGATTTGCTGTTCTTCGAGCTTTGATCAACAATTGTGTTCTTGTGATAGTTTTGAAGTCGAAACTGTGTAAACACCTTCGATTATGTTATCAAAAGAAGTTCTAAATTTCAGGTTCAATCTTTATCTATCTGCTCTTTCGATTCTGTTTCGTTTCAATACTTTGAACTATGTATTTATGCCTCGAATGGTTCTATGATTAAAGTTCGTATTGGATGAATTCGTTCTCATTGGTGGTATGTGTTTGAGTATTTTTCAGTTAGTAGAAATCGATTTGATTAGTCGTCTTCCATTTCCTATATGCCTTGACGATTATTCAGGCTCGAAGTATATTCTGAATCAAGGTGTCATCGCTTTCAAATAAATAATGTGTTCAGTTTCTTTTGATGATTTTCTTTGCAATATGCTCTGGTGTTCGTGGTGATTTAATTGAGCCATAAGGTTCAGAAGTTAATTAATAGTTCTGAAGTTGTTATACTTGAAATGTGGCGACCTAGAATGGTTTTCGCTGTTAGCTATGGTGTTCTGATAGAGGATTCAGCACACAACTAGTCAATGATTGTGCTAAGGCTGACCTCAAATCAATTGGTTCAAATATCTTAACAGTAGAGTTGCTGGAAGTCTTCTATGTGCTGATCGTCAAACTATAGCTTTGTACTTGTTTTAGTCGACTGTATTTCAAATCTTATTTCAGTTTTTCATGGTTATTATTGTTTGACATGGTGCATTAGTCGAGCCAGTGCATATGTTGAATGGTTTTGTCTAAATGTGAATCCTGCTATGCTGTTCTCTGAATCGGGATCTTTGGTTGACGTCTCTATTGAATTAATGTTAGTATGCTCTTTTAAGAATTTTGAAATCCAACCATTAGCCTAAAAGGTTTAACAGATGTGAGGTCCATTGGATGCCTTAACTGGATGGACTGATGTTTACTTGAATCAAACATTCTGAGTTAGTGTCTAAGCCTGAAAGTTAGCATGTTTACTTGAATCGACATCTGAGTTAGCCTGGGATCATTTCGCTGAAAATCTGCCCTGTTTGCACTGTATTGGTAACCTATTTGCACGACTTTGAGTTTAAAATTCTGCATTGGTTGGCCCACAGCAGCCCTGTTCTACTAGTTAGCTTATGTGTTTACCTGAGTTCTGTTAGGTTCTGGTTCTGTTTTTATACTTGAATTGTGAGTTCCTACAGGCTACAACACTATGTCTATATTCCACCATTTGAAGATGCTTTGTATTCCTGTTTGCATTTACATGAACAATTGATTGAAGCCATTTCTAAAGCTTGTTGGATGACTCCTGTTAAAGTCAATCACTGTGTTTATGAGTTAATAGTGTTAGCCTCCATTCAGGAGCTGCAGTACTTCTGTTCTCCTCAAGTTAAGTGCCTCTTTTGAATCTTGGAATTACATTTGAATGTGAATAGCTTGTCTGGAAGATACTGTGCATTATGGAGCTGGAGAAAAACAGTTATTTTTGAAAGGCTGTCTGCCTTGTTTCTGCTACAAGTTTTCTTTTCTACCCTTGGGTTTTTGTTATCCTTTGTTGCGAAAACAGGCTTACCTTTTCAATCTTGGCACATAAAAATGATACATAGGTTTCAAAATTAAAGGAAGCGGTGATATGTTTGAAGAGATAGTTAACCTTCACAAGATGTCGTGTTCTTTCCGAAGCATGCTCTTTCCTGTTTAAATTTGAAATTAATCAGGGCTGAAACATTCTAGTCCAGTGTTCTACACCATAGTTAATTGCTCATTCATTCCTTCTGGATGCTTTAAAGTGTTTGCTGATCACTGATTTCTCGTCTGTGTACCCTGTTGTGTGATCCCTTACTGGGATTTCAAATGAGTTATTGAAAGGTAATTTTGGGCTTTAAAGAAGTCAGTTTTAGACATTGCTTCATACTGATTTAGCCAATCGAGAACTTGATATACCATCTGTTGATATGGGTATCAACTATAATATTCCAACAAATTCAAAGGATTATATCCATAGGGTGGGGAAGAACTGCAGGACATTCTGGGGTTTGAATTTATAGCACACCTGGGCCATTGAGTTAGGTAGCACATTTGAGCTAAAAGGTATTACCTTTTGTTCAAATCTGGACTTGAACTCAAAACCCAAATTCCTTGCTCACTTTGAATAAAATATTAAGACTATATTAAGAATATAAGGAATTAATTCACGAATATAAAAATTGGACTTCTAATTAGGTAGCGGGCTTAAGTTAAAAGGTATTCCCTTTTGTTTGAGTTCGGACTTGAATTAAGAGTTCAAATTTATATCCACGGATTAATTAAACTTTAGAGACAAAAAAAAAAAAAAAAATTTAGTTATTTTAGTTGGGACTTAATAAATAAAAATGAGACGACCCTCGCCAAATAAAATACAATTGCGGGGCCCTCATTAATTACTTACTAAAAATACTTAGTACTCGGGATAGGCCGTTTAGCGAATTTCACGACCTTCCCAAAAGATATAACACGTTAGCTGTTTTAGGCGCGATTTTAATAATCTACCTTCCTAATACGGGTGTGCATTTCATGCAACCCAAATCCAAATCCGAAAACGTCGAATAAGAATGTGTCGAGGATCCGGGTGCATTTCATGTGACGTGATCCGAAAACATGTCCTTAAACGACGTTCACTTTCTTAAAAATAAAATAATTTTGACAAAAAAAAAGCGGTAATTAATTCTAAAAATGTACAAATAGGATAATATGTTTTAAAAATCAAATATTTTAGCCAAATACGACAGTTGAGCGACCGTGCTAGAACCACGAAACTCGGGAATGCCTAACACCTTCTCCCGGGTTAACAGAATTCCTTACTCGGATTTCTGGTTCGCGATTGTTAAACAGAGTCAAACCCTTCCTCGATTCGGGAATCAAAACGGTGACTTGGGGCACCATAAATCTCCCAAGTGGCGACTCTGATTCTTAAATAAAAACGAATCCCGTTTCGATTGTCCTTAAAATGGAAAAACTCCTTTATTACTATATCTCTTCCCGAGGTATAGCAAAGGCCGATAAAGCTTCGATAAAAAGGAGGTGTGACAATACCGTCCCGTAGTCCATCATATATGTGTCCGAAGGATCTCCCGGGATCCCATCTCGTAGTGCAACTATCAATGCGCGGGGGATCTACTGGAATCCCGATCTGTAGTTCCCAAATATAAATACCCAGTACTAGGGGAATCTACCGGGTGTATTCCCGTAGTTCCATATAACTGTTAGTTCCCAAATATAATTACCCAGTACTAGGGGAATCTACCGGGTGTATTCCCGTAGTTCTATATAACTGTGCAGGCGGATCTACCAGGAATATAACCCGTAGTCCCAAAGTAAACAGATAAGGGGGAGCTACCGGAATCTCACATTAGTAGTCCCAATGTAAATACATAGCAGCAGCAAGAAAATATTCAGAGAAGGGAAATTTCATATTAAGGCAACAAATAATTCTAACCTAGCATGATGCACGGAGTTCAGGTAAACAGATTGAAAAATTATAGTAATTAAATCACTTAGACATGCTTTCCTAAGCTAACAACATGTTTAATAATACGAGTAATAAAAGCAGGAGAAGAAACATACTAATAAGTACTTAAAGAAAACCGGATTTCCAACAATTTGCACAAGTACGCACTCGTCACCTCACGTACAAAGCATTTCAATTACCAAATATATCAAACCTAAGGGGAAGGTCCCCCACACAAGGTTAGACAAGTCACGTACCTCGAACTGGCTCCAAATGAACCCGAGACCACGTTCTTGCCATGAGTAATCGACTCCAAATGGCTCAAATCTATTCAATTCCATTTCATAATATAAATAACACTTCAAGTAACTGATTCTACAATTAAATTCTAAGCTAATACACGAAATTAGGTAAAATAACCAAAATGCCCCTCGGGCCCACATCTCGGAATCAGGTAAAATTTATATTTTTAGGATTCTCATACCCTCACGAGTCTAACCATACTAAAATTATCCAATTCTGATACCATTTGGTCCTTCAAATCATTATTTTATATTTTTGAAAGATTTTACAAGTTTTCTTCCTAAATTCCATCCCAAATCACGAATTAATGATAGATTCATGTACTCTAGCCAAATCTGAGTTAGAATCACTTACCCCGATGAATTTCTTGAAAAACTTTCAAAAAATCACCAAAATCCGAGCTCTCTAGGTCAAAATATGAAATAAAACCCAAAAATTCGTATTTATAGAGCACCCCCGGATTTCCACTGCTGCGAACCACACAAAATGAGTGTTGTCCGCACAAAAAACGAGTGTTGTCCGCACAAAAAACGAGTGTTGTCCATACAGGTTTTGACTGCAGTGATAGGCTTTAGTATTTTGGCCATAACTTTCTCTACAGAAGTCCAAATTATTATTTCTTTACCTTTCTGGAAACTAGACACGAAGGGATACAACTTTCATTTTTGAATCATCCCAAAATTCCTTGTATATCAAAAGATATGAGCTTCCGAAGTAGGACCAGTGAAATTTTCCTCACCGCGGACCGCACTACATTTTGTGCGGCTGCACAGCCCCCACCGCGAGCGCACTGGATTTTGTGCGGACTGCACTGGTGGGTTCCGAGGCCTGCAACTCTTCTGGACCTGCAACAACTATGATTTTCGGCCTAAAACATCCCGAAACCTACCCGGAACTCACCTGAGTCCCTGGAATTTCAAACCAATTGTACCAACACATCCCATGACATCGTTCAAACTTGTTCAAAATTTCGGAACACTCACAACAACATCAAATCACTAATTTAACATAGGATTCAAGCCTAAAAACTCCAAGAACTCTTAACTTATGCTTTCGATCAAAAAGTCTATCAAATCTCGTCCGAATGACCTGAAGTTTTGCAAGCACCTCACATTCAACACTACGGAGCTACTTCAACTTTCGGAATTCCATTCCGACCCTTAGATCAAAATTTCACTATCGCACCGGAAACTTCAAAAATTCGACTCTCGTCATTTCAAGCCTAAATTAGCTACGGATCTCCAAAACACAATTAGATCACGCCCCCAAGCCCAAAATCACCCAACAAAGCTAACAGAACCACTGGATTTTCATTCCGAGGCTGTCTTCACACTGTTCCGACTACGGTAAACTTTCCAATACTTAAGCTTTCATTCTGGGACTAAGTATCCCAAACTCCCGAAACTCAAAACCGAACATCTCGGCAAATCAAAATAGCAGAAATAAATTCAGAAAAATAATTAATAGGAGATCGGGGCGTTAATTCTTAAGACGACAGGCCGGGTCGTCACAACACTTCATAAGAAGGCCACTCAGTTCATATTGACTATGACGAACTTACTAAGGCAATGCAAAACCTTTGAACTTACTCTTTTTTGGTTAATTTGCTTGTTGTTAAATGTAAACCTTTCAATTTGTAAGTTTGAATTTTGAAATAAATGTAGCACTTGCAATTTATAAGTGCATTTTTTTTCCATCTTTATGGGATTCTTTATATTTTTACTTTATATTATATAACTTACAATAGTTATACAAAATAAATAAATAAATAAAAACTACACTAACCGACCCGGCCCGACCCCTTGTACCCGTAACCCTTACGATTCATTTTTTACCCGGATAAATCCGAACCCGTTAAACTCGGTAAGTCCTAACTCGTAACCGACCCGAACTCCAACCTGTACTGTTACTAATTTTTCCTACGCAGCCCGGCCCACCCGTTGGACACCCTTACTTCTATATAATTAGGCAGTATAACTTTTCGACTAAATGCATGTGGTCCCGCCACTTTCTCGTCAAAAGACAATTCTTGTCATAAACCTACCAATAATCTCAAGTTCAAATCAATCATATTATTAGTTTATTCCATACATTAAAAACTATGTAAGGTCAAGAAATTTGACATTTTGGCACGAGAAAAAAATATTTGAACTAGTAAATGAAAACCTTTAAAAATGAGGCTGAATGTTAGTTCACTTGATGAGTTTCATGTCTTTTACGGTTAAGGTAGAAAATCCAAACTCATGGTGTATTCCAATATAAATCAACATTGCTTCGTAATAGCTTAATACTTTTTGCATATACCATATGGAGATTATTATAATAGGCTTCTTAATAATGTTGAAGCCTTCTACTTGAGTAAATTTATTACTATTATGAATTTAAGTTTTGTATATTGACGACATATTTTTTTTAATTATTAATGTATTTTAAAATATTATAGTAACAACTTAGTTATTTCTTTATTAGGTTATACCGCTGAATGCTTATTATGGAGCTTGAAACGTAACTGTGTGATATGTAACATATAATATTCTATGTATTACCATGCATAGAATGTAAACTCTATAATTTTGTATAACAACTTTAACCAAATAGTATCTTCCTTGTGACTATATAGTGAAATAAACTGAACATGGAATATACACAGTCGAATTTAAAACAAAAATACTACAATGTGCTACAACTAAATAATTTATACTGATAATATAAAAGTTATTTTATTCTTTCAACGTAGATGTCTTCAATAGAATGTATGAAAATGTTCTACTTGGTAGGCGGAAGGCAAGGAGGTATGCACAAAGCCAGAAGTTAGTTGTTTTTACTATCCTTATTTAAATAATGGTCAAACTCCAAAGTTCATGGAGTATTTTAAATTTAGCTACTTCAAAACCAAATTGCAGACCTGATTATTGAATTTGCAAATTGAATTTTGAAGAACACTACAATTTTGAAATATCCTGCCAGAATTGAAAATTATGGCATCATGCTTCAAAATTTTGACAACGAACTTTAAAATTCTGGTGCAGGACTATCTTATTAAGATTTTTCTTAACATGGTCAAAAAATAAATGGTGGTTCTAAAAAGGTCTATCTGGCGTAATTTGTGCGAAAAAAGAAATTGTGACATTGATATTCAGAAAATGACACTGTATAACCGCTATAAAAATAATATTTGAAAAAATGAGCCATGAATTAGTCAAAGGGATATGGAAGTAAGAATATATTTCCTAGATATATACTTAAAATAGACATGCAAAAGGCATATGACTTTATGGAATAGGTGTATATTGAACAAATGCCGAGACTACTGAACTTTCCTGTAATATTTGTGAAGTGAATAATGGCTTGCATCAGAACTGTATCCTACTCAGTGCTTATTAATGGTAAACCATATGTACCATTTGAGGCAAGGAAAGGTTGGGAGATCAACTCTCCCCTTTCTTATTTGTTCTGGCAATGGAGTACCTAAGTAGATCATTGAAGACACTGAAAGATAATAAGCAGTTTAGATTCCACCCAAGGTGTGCCAAATTCAACCTAATTCAACTGGGATTTGAAGATGACTTACTCTTATTTTGTATAGGAGATGTTCAGTCTGTACAGATTCCGCACAAGCATTTTTAGCTATTCTCAGTAGCATATGGTCTGATTGCCAATCCAAATAAGAGCTGCATTTATTTTGGTGGGGTGAACAACATGTTGCAAAAATAAATTATGGAGATGTTAGGCTATACAAAGGGTGAGCTACCTTTTAGATATCTGAGGGCCCTTTTGAGTACTAAGAGGTTGTGTGCTATACAATGTGAACCGCTAATAGAGAGGGTGCTAAGCATGATTCAAAGCTGGACCACAAAATTCATGTCATATGCAGGAAGAGCAACACTAGCCAAAAGTGTGCTAACTGCTATTCAAACATTTTTGGCCCAAATTTTTATACTGCCTAAGAAAATCATCCAGTTCATAGAAGCTATCTTTAAAAGATTTCTGTGGACAGGAAATGCTGAACCAACAAAGAAGGCTTTGATAGCATGAGAGAAATTATGTTAATCAAAGGTTGTTGGGGGTCTGAACTTCACTAATGTGAAGCTGCGGAACAACACTACTATCTGCAAACTGCTGTGGAGTATTTGCACTAGGAAGGAGAAGATGTGGGTACAATGGGTGCTTACTTACTACATAAAGGGTAGCACAGTCTGGGGGTATAGAACCAAAGATTGCATCATGGGAAATATAAAAGATCTTCAAAGCAAAGGACTACTTTGCAAATGGAGAGCTCTCTGAAGATGATGTTAAGAAGATAGTGAAGTACTTTGTCAAACAACTATACAAGGCCTTACAAGGAGAATTCCAAAAAATAACATGGAGGAAATTAGTATGAAATAATCAGAAACAACCCAAGTGGACATTCATCCTAAGGCTAGCAATTCAGCAAAGGCTAGCAACTAAAAAGAGACTAACAAGATAGGGCGTAATTAAAGAACAAACATGCTCATTGTGTAATAAGAAAAATGAGACAGTGCAATATATGTTTTTTGATTGTGAAGTAACATGGAAAATATGGAATGGTTTGCCGAAATGGCAAGGTATACGAAGATCAAAGCATTCATGGTAAGAAGAAGTAACATGGTTGGCACATGTGAGCAAATGAAAGAGTGCATGTGCATCAATATGTAGGATGACGCTAGAAGTTGCAGTATACACTGTTGGCAAGAGAGAAACAATGTGATTTTTCAGGAGAAGAGAAGAACAAATAATGCTATACTTCGTCTTATCATTCAGGAAATACATATAAGGGCACCTGAATTCCCTTATCTAGATAGAGCAATGGCTAAGTTGAATTGGTATCCTAAAGTAAACTAGACATGAAACATATTTGGTAGCAGAAGAAGCAATAGTAGTAGTTAAAGATAAGTATCTCCTTATTGGGGCTTCATGTCCAGTAGGTGATACGCTAGAGCAAATTTTGTAATAATTTGTATGAGCTGTAAATATTGTTACTTGGTAAATAAAATACTTAATTAGAAAAAGAAAATTCATATATATATAT
>MU726146.1:0-30298 GCA_026770625.1 Nicotiana glauca | reverse complement strand
AATTACCCTTGAACTTCTTCTTGCTTGGGTAATTCTTTGGTCCAGAAGCCTTCTTTCTCTTCTTGTTTTATGGCGCCTCCTCAACAATGTTAGCCCTTATTATTGTCGAGTTCCCACGTGACTTCCTTTCAGTATTTTTGTTGTCTTCTTCTATCCTCTAACGAACAATCAAGTCTTCTAGTGTCATTTCCTTCCGCTTGTATTTAAGATAGTTCTTAAAATCCTTCCAAAACGGAGGTAATTTCTCAATGAAAGCAGCGACTTGAAAGGCCTCATTTATGACCATACCTTCAATAACAAATTCATAATTAATAACAAGATAAATCTTATTAATAAAATTATTGATTCGGGTCATACCTTCAGCAAGGAGGTCATGCACAATGACTTGTAATTCTTGGACTTGAGTTATGACCGACCTAGTGTCAATCATCTTGAAATCCAAAAACCTAGCAGCCACGAACTTCTTAAGTCCGGCATCCTCAGTCTTGTGCTTCTTCTCAAGCGCATTCCATAATGCTTTTGAAGTTTCCATGACACTATAGACATTGTACAACCCATCTTCCAAACAACCCAAAATGTAGTTTTTGCACAAGAAATCAGAATGTTTCCATACTTCAGTTACAACAAGTCGTTCATCATCAGGAGTACTTTCTGCCAAGACCGGAGGATCCTCCTTGATGAAACGTTGCAAACTCAACGTAGTAAGATAGAAGCGCATCTTCATTTGCCAACGTTGGAAGCCAATACCGGAAAACTTTCTGGGTTTTTCTGCTGGTGCCATAGCATGAGCAGGAGTAGAACGGCTTGATGAGGCAGTAGCACTCGTAACAGTAGCACCCGTCCCCACAATATTTCCATTAGTTTGGTTTTCATTCGTCATGTTTCTGTAGAGTTGGAAACAAAACAGAACTTTGTTAAATCAGTGAAAGTTTGATATCTTCAAACTGAATACAAAATCAAATACGTAACAATGGTGAAGTTTTTATATACTTCAAACCCGTACGTTTATTATTCCGGCAAAGTTTTTATATACGTTAAATCGGACAGAATAATTATTGGAGTAGAAAGCACCAAGGCTTTAGTCTCCAACACAATATAGAAAATAGTTTAGTATATAATTTAACACATAAACGTTAGTTTTAAAATTCCTTAAGCTTGTGAACGCTACTATGTTAAAATATAAAATCAGAAAAAACTGTTAGATGAATAAAGAAACTGGAAAAAAATAGTAGAGATTAAGAAATATTCCGAGTCCACAATTTGCTTGTGCGTCCTTAAGAAATTTTAACCCCCTTACACATTGCCAAGGTAATGGATTAAATCCTCCCAGGATAAAACGGAATAAACCTTCCTGCAACAGTGACAATACAAACTGCAGGATACCAACGAACTTAAAGAACGGAGCAAAATCACACTTACAAATTCGAGAGAGAGAGACTGCGAATTAGAATGCAGTATTTTCAGAAAGAAGGAAGTTCTGTAATATTTTTGATGTGTTAAAAAATCAACCATGCCTCTGAATTTATAGGCAATTATTGGAAGATGTGTGATGTTAGTTCTGGAAAAGTGCCTGTTCAGAAATTTCGCCGCCTGTCGCGGTTACGCTAGGACCGCGGCCAAAGTGACTCTCTGAACCTGTAGAAGGGTTCTACCGCGGTTACGCTAGGACCGCGGCCAGATTATATTTCTGAATCTTCAGCAGTGATCTGACATTTAATTAATTAAATAAATTTTATCCAAAAAATAATCTTATCGATCATTTGACAAATCCGAAGCCGAAGCCGAAGCCTAAGCCGAGCGAGCGACGACGATAGCGCAAATGTTCATTCTCTTCAACTCCTTTTAAGAGCTTTAAGAAGTGATTCTATATATATACACACAAATGTAGTTGTCCCTCACCAATGAGGGACAAAGTGCAAGACATAAGCTCACTTCTTCAAATTTTCATTTTCCCCTCCATTTCCAATTCACACTTTTATACTTTAAAACCCGATGGCTTAAAAGTCCAACAATTACAATTCTAATGCCTAAGTGAGTGGCTGCATATTAGAATTTTGATTGGTATTTAAAAAGTTCTGTTTGAATATTACATATAGTCTTAACGAAGAATTTTTTTCTTAGTTTTGTCTAGAATTAAGCAAATTATAAGAAAACAAATAAAGAAATTGAAATTTAGTAAGAGTTGGACAGGTTGAGTTACATTAATCCATCGTTTCAGTACTCATTTTTATTCCATTTACTTCAATCCAGTTTATGCGGATCAGTTATAAGTCGATCCCCCATTTATCAATTCAGTTTATTTTGACATGTAGTACAACTCGTTCATTAACGCCCCTAATTAGACGTTTGAATATACAATGCATACAAATTCAGTTTTAACATATTTTGAGTTGATGAAATAAATATTGTTGCACCAATTCCATGATCCATTGTTACGAATCCAGTTTTAACATACAAATTCAGTTTTAACATATATGAGTTGATGGAATACGGATGATCCTTTCGCGAAATCAAATGATTACGAAATAAACAATGAGATAAAGGAGAACAAACATATAACACAATTCACTTTTGAGTACATGAATTCTCTAAGCAGCATATTTAGTTTTTCCTAAGGGTTTTCATAATCCTCTTGCATAAAACAAATAATTTCCCACAATAAAATTCCTGAATAATGACAGTACTAAAATGAAAGGTCTAAATTTTCAAAATAACATGGGAAATTAAACCTCCTCAAAATTTGTCAAACGTTCACTTGTGAGCTAAGAACCATACAGCTGCATGCAATTTTTGAAAAAACTTCTGAAGTTCATTAATCCACAACTGTAACATCTTTACATTTACCTGAAAATCACTAGCATTAACGCAACTAGATAATTAGGGCTAAGTTGTACATGACAATTATTATAAGGTGTTTAGGTTTCCAAATTAAACTAGCCATGCATATATGCTGCTTCTAATTCTTCTTCATATTCATCACAGGCTTTGTTGCCTCATAGATATCAACCATCGATCGAAACTTCTGTTTACTCACATAGCCCATTTTGTCCACTGTTTCTCCATCTGAATTTACCTCTGAGTAATTTAATCTGAATATGATCAAGTAAGAACATGTATATTAAGACTGATGAAAAACAATAGTCGTCTAAAAGAAGAGTCAAGAAATTGACCATATAAATTAAACATGAGATCAAGCAAGAACGATATGACACCATAGGACGTTAAAAATTTCAAGAAATTGCCTATTCCGTTTTAAGTACATCTATTTTTTTTCTTTTTCCGAAAAGAATGTTTTAGTCGATGAAATTTTTTCTTGTGTTTAGTAACCTTATTGTTAAAAATGTTTTCTCTACGAAAAAATATGTTACTCCAATATTACTGAAAATTACTTAGACCACATAGGTATTTTTAAAAAAACAAATAGCCCAACTCTTACTCCATTAACTAGGGGTGTTCATAGGTCGGGTTGGTTCGGATTTTTCAATTACCAAATCAAACCAATAGTGTCGGATTTTTAAATCTATAAACCAAACCAAACCAACGAAGTCGGATTTTTCAATCTTGGGTTTTCTCGGGTTTTTCGGTTTTTTTCGGGTTTTCGGTTTTTTTTTTCCCGATAAGTCTTCATACCACAAATATATAACTTGTGCTCCATATATTTCTCTAGTCCTACAAGGATACAACTATATAATGAATTTTTCAAGAAAATAATACAATAATATGAGATGAGTCATAGCATTGTACTAAAATATTCAATAACAAAAATACTAAAATCCATAAAGAAAATATTACTAAGTAATAAGCCATAATAAATATTAACATAATCTAAAAGTACTATATAAGTCATGCTAAAATAAGTACAACTATAAGTATATTAGTTACACAACTAAGCACTAAAGAAAAAGATAAACTAAGTTATGCATTTTCAATATAAACAATGCAAAACTAAAAAATAGATATCCACACTATTGTCATTTCTAGTGTTGAATTGAATTTTCTTAGTTAGCATTAGTATTGATGTGAAGTTTATTTGAATTACTACCTTTATGAACTATAAAATTTATTGGACCATTCAAGAATGTTAATTCCAAACTTGAAACAATATGTTTAAAGATAAAACTGTGAAAAAGTTTAAGAAATATTTATGAATTGTATTAAAAATAAATATTTATATGTATAAAATATTTGTAAAAATTGAATAAATGTAATATCGGGTTGGTTTGGTTTCGGTTTGACTTTTTTAGTTAAAACCAAACCAAACCAATTATGGTCGGGTTATTTTTTCCAACACCAAACCAAATCAAACCAACCCATGATCGGATTTTTTTTTTCGGTTTGACTCGGATTAGCGGTTTGGTGCGGTTTATCGGTTTTCTTTGTACACCCCTACCATTAACCAACACCTAGACATCGTTAAGCTTTAGCATGCAGTGGTATCCGCTCAAATTATCACTGAAAAAACTCTATCCTCTACCATGTACAGTTATTAAAATATTTTTCATGGAAAACATTTTACATTATACCAACGACACTTACATTTTTGCAATCTTGGAGGTGGAAGAAGTTGTAACATCCTTTTTCCCCTTGCCTTTTTGATTTTCTCTCCATTTTCTCTTACAACCAACTTTATTTTTGTTGGTTCTGATGCTTGAGTCTTCTTTGATCGAGATATTCACATTTGAATCTTTTTCGGCTGGACGATTCCAATTATATTCATCTTCAACTGGTGAGAGCCTATTAGTACACTGTGGAAAGTGGAATGCAAGGAAACTCGATGAGCTATAATTCAAAAATATTTACCAATTCTTATATACAGAAAATATTCTCTGATATATCGTGTACAATTTAAAGCTCAGAATTTCACGAAAAAATACTGAAAACATTTTCACATTTTTCAGGTAGGTCCTGTCATGAAAACAAGCCCAAAATTGTACATCTCATACAACTTAATTACAAGTGAGAAAAAAATCTTAGTGTTTATGGTTCCTTGTACGGCACAAGAGGATAATAACGTTTTACTGATCGAAGTAATAGATATATACCAATTAAAAAAAAAAAATATTTCTCCATTAAAATTCTACTAAAATTTACACTGTCTTATTATGATATGGTGTTGACTGTTAACATAAGAAAACAGACAGAAGTATGAATCACCTTGTAGAGGTCAGTAACGGAACGGAATTTCATACTCCTTGGTATTCCTTCCTTCAAACGATAGTAGTTTTGATCTTCTTCATTCTGCATCACAAAAATCAACCACAGAAAGGAGAAATTATATAGAGAAATTAAAAGGGCAAAGCAGAATAAAAGAATAAATTAAACAAAGTACTGATGTAACTGTTCGATCAATTTGTATAACCAACGTAAGTATACTTCACGTTCAAATCTAAGCTTCATTAAGTTTCTACGTACCGTTCTTAATTAGAACCTTTAATATTTTGATTTTATTAATTTGCTTTGCCCAGAAAGTTTGTTTCTAACTTCAAGCTTTAACAAGAGAATACAGTGGAGTAGATCCATATAATCTCCCCCCTCGACTCCCCAGAAATTAAACCCAAAAGACACAAGTACCATAACTTTATGTATTGTACATATTTACTACGTCGCCAACCATAAGTATGTGCATCACATCTACAGGAACTAATCAACAACTATACTTTTTGCAATTGTTAATTATAATATACCTAACACAAAATATTTTACTAGTTTTTCTGGGATTTCAACTAGCTAGCCATATGCATTATCGTTAATTAGGATGAAATTAATTAAGGTTATGGGTAATTTACCTGCAGATAAAGAGAGGAGATGGATTGAAACTTGGTTTTATTCTTAGCGTTAGCGGGGAGACGAGTACTCTCTTCTTCCATATTCTTTATGGAATCCTGCACACTGCTTTCTACGTCGTCTCGGTTGCTACAGGAATCGTCGGAGAGCTGAATAAGCTGTAACGCCGCCTTCATCTCCGCCTTCCTCAGCTTCACCGTTGACAACGATGCAGATTTCTTCATTAATTACGTGCAAATATTACTACTAGTAGTAGTAGATATGGAGAGGCCCTGAGAGAGTATATGTATTGCGTGAGAATATGGCTGATCTCTGTGAGTTTGAAATGGGGGAAGAGTTTTTTTTTTCCCTAGGAGAAGAGTTGATATCTTTATATATATACAATATATATATATATATATATAGAGAGTACCGAGAGAGAGAGGGGTACCGTGTTTCTATTCCTCATGCGGGTTTCCTGGGTGGAATTAATGACGATAATATCTTTGATTTTTTCTTTTTTCTTTTTGGGCTTCGCTAACTAATTAACTTCAGGGACAAGGTTGCAATTTAAGCAATTCTTTTATTTACCCTTTCTTTATTTCTTTTTCTAAAATGGTAATATTATAGGGTAATTACTTTAGACTTTAGGGTGTGGATTCTTAATGAAATCGGTAGCCAGAAGATCTTCTATGTGAGACAAATATATATTTACATTTATAATTGAACAAGTCGCAGAGTTCTTATATAAAAGTCAATACCAATAACGTAGAAGGGATTTTATATGCTTGAAGAGTTATTAAATTTAGCTGCAGTTTTCTTAGATATTTGGGAAGATGACATTCTCATGATTCTCGAGAGTATTGATTTGATGTAAATATTACTAATATCTAGCAGGATAAATTTTTTTCCCTAAAAAAAGAGCACACCCTTTTTGCAGTAACAAAGAACAAATGAAAAAGCAATGTTGTGTTGTCTTCTTTGACAAAAATTCTCCACTAATATTTTCTATTCCCTGCTAAAATTCTTGGCAAAGTTTATAAGGTGACCTAAGTCAAACTGAAAATGAATTGAATACAATTCAACATTCAAAGAAAAGATTAAATTGAAAGTTTTTTTTTTCAAAAAAATAAAAAACAGAATTTGATTCTCTAAAAGTTAAAATTTCAAGCAAAATGTGACTTTTAATTAATTGTTGTGGTTTTCATCTGCAGCTTCAGTTCTTTGTATAGCCCATCTCAACCTTCTATTTCTCCGCCTGAATGCACTTTATCGCTGCGGATAGTGTTTTGAGAAGACCCTGTGTCTGCACTGTTCCCTACTCTCTCATTATGGTCGGCAGATCTTCTGAATATCAAATAATATAATAACGTGTAAATTACTAACATTAATGATAGAAAACCTGAGTCTTAGAGTATCAAGAAATTTACCATATAAATTAAACATGAGATTAGAATAGAAAATCATAGTTAAACAATCAAGAAATTATCGTTTTCAGTTTAAAGTAAAATCAAAAATATTTTTGCATAAAGTTGATGAAATCATTTCTTCGTTCAGTTATGTCAAACTGTAAAATATGTTCTTTCTGAAGAAAATATTTACTACATTTTACTGAGAATTACTTACATCAAACTTTAATAACTCTTGCTTCTATTATGTACCATACATTACATATTTCATCAACCTTTTTGGTCATCCAAGTTGGAGATTTTAATGAACTAGAGAACTGAATAGTTCTGTAAAGTATTCATTTACAAAAGAGAAAAGATTTTATTGTTTACCAAATATTTACATTTTTACAGTCTTGGAGGTGGAAGAAGGCGTAATATCCTTTTGTCCTTTGCCTTTTTGACAGTCTCTCAATTTTCTCTTACAACCAACATTCTTTTTGTTGGTTTTGATACTTGAATCTTCTTTGGTTGAGAAAATACTCATATTTGAATTTTCTTCAATCGGAAGATTCCAATTATATTCATCTTCAACTGGTGAGAGCCTATTAGTACACTGTAGAGTGCAAGAAAACTCGCTAAGATAAGTAACTAGCTTAACATTTTTTTTTTGGGGTCAAATTTCTTAGCTTTGAGAAAAGGTTAGTGATGGAATAGAAATAAGGCATAAATCACCTTGTAAAGGTTAGTCATGCAACGAAATTTTATACTCCTCGAAATTCCTTGCTTGATATAGTATTTTTTATCTTTTTCGTCTCTTGTCAAAAGTTTTGAGCCACTATTGACGTTATAGTCAAGATCATCAGAAATTTTATCTTCACATGTAACTCCATTAACCTCAGGCTCACCTGAAAATCAAATATCAAAACTTGTGACAATGTTTAGATTAAGTTCACCTGAAAATCATGCATAATCAAATGAGAGTGTCTAATACATCCCAATATTTAGAAAAATTAATATAAGTCAATAATGAGATATAATATTCCTTAATACCGTTTTCTTCCTGTTGTTTTTTTCCAGGTAGTTCCTCCTCGAAAGAGCCCTCTTGCTCCTTTTCATTTTTGCTTCCACTCTGTTCTCGAGGTCTTTTATTTTGTATCACCTGCTTACTAGGTGGCTGGAGATAGAAAAATATACTATATTATATTACGAGCATGATCAATGAATCATGAAAAATCAAATAGTCATAGAAAGTAAAATCTTTTCTCAATATTAAAAGGTTCATATTTGAAAAACAAAGTAAAATATTGCCTCGGTATTAATAGATTCAAGTTTAAAAACAAAAGTACTATAATGAAAAAAGTCCAATTAATTATGTTAAACACTTCTTTTTCTCTTACTATTTTAATAGAGAAAGCTGTCACACTGAACACTAACCCAATCTCAACAAGAATTAATACGCTACACTCGATCATTCCACGAAGGTGTGGCTTGTATTTGAAAGTAAATAAGTTTTGGATAATATTATACATCGCACAAACCAATTCTAAAAGTATTGAAAAAGATACCCGTGCTTATTTTTTTTTGAGAAAAAATGCGATTGGAGAAGATTTTATTTATTTACCTTTGTTATGGTTTGATGGATCAAAAAAATTAAAATAAAGTATATAAGTGAATTAAAAATATGAAATTCTAGTATTGTGTTGACATAAGTAAGTAAATATAAGATATGAATTACCTTGTTGAGGTCAATAATATTTTTGGAATTTAACATTGCACTCGCTGGTATTCCTTGTTGTGCATGGTAGTCTATATCTTTCCCGTCTTTCATAAGAAGCTTCAAATTATTATCGATGTTATTGTCTCTAAGAGCATGAATAGAGTTTCTTGACACACTATTTTCGCTTAGAACTATGTTGCTTTCAAAATCATCACCTGAAGTCATGCATAACCAAATTAATAAGAAGGAATAATATAAATGGAACAACGATATAAGTCAAAAGAAGTTATGATTCATTTAAATTATTTTTGAAAAGGTTATATCCTTTGTAATTACCCTTTTGTTTTTGTTTTTTAGGTAGTGTTTCCTTGGAAGAGCCAACTTGATCCTTTTTTATTTTGCCTTCATCTTGCACTTCAGATCTTTGGTTCTGAATCATCTTCGTATCCTTTTTGTTTTTCTTTTGTGATGGATGCAATTTGAACATATACTGTGGAATGCAAAAGGCAATATCAACAAGTTATTTAAAATTAACAAAACATGCTCTCGCACAAAGTAAAATCTTAATCTCCTCAACATTAATGTGTTCAAAGCTGGAAAACAAATTAAAAGATTGAATGAACAAAGAGTTTAACTAATTAATTAACCACTATGTCCAGCTTTCTACTCGCAAGTAAAGCAGATTTGGATATATCATGAATGAAACTATTTTTGACCAATTATATGATATGAAAATAACACTTGCGGTTTTCTTTCTCTTGAATTAAAAATTTAAATTTTTTTATTCCCTGTTATAGATTATGGACCAAAAAATGAGGAAATTCATTTTTTCAATTATGGTTAGGTTTTGCGTATCAAACATAGATCTACCATATATTTATACGAAATTTTGGCAACTCAAAAGACGCAAAAAAATTAATAAATTTATTCCCTGGTATAAACATGGATACGTGTTGCTTTGAAATCAAAATCTAGAATTGAACATTAAAAAGGAATTGAACATGGAGGCAAAAAGTGAACCTGTTATGTTCTAATCCAATTTTAACAGATGAAGAAATTAAAAAAAAAAGATTTCAATGTCTGAAGGAAAACAAGCTTCTGTTAATCTTGTTACTCAGAGATGGTCCATAAATTCAGATTAAAAACATAAATTCAGAACCAAGAAAAACTGTAAAAGAAACCAATGAAAAAGAATTGCAGACCTTAGCCAGATAAAGCACAATAACATTTGCTAGATTGAAACATCATTTATAGGTGCAAAGCCCAAGGGACAAAAAGGGAAAAATGAAATGATAAGATTAGCTAGATTTGGGAATAATCAAATTCATCAGCACATAATCACTATTTTTCATTGTAAAAAAAATGACAACCAAAAATGGATTGAATTAAGTGAAAAGGCAAATTTTGACGTCTTTTATCTTACTTATATGACTCCTCTTGACTGTTGAGCTATTCCCGTAAAAAAATTGAGTTAGATGAAATGACAAAATAGTGTCGTCTCTATCAGTTTAAATATCTTCTGGTTGAGATATCCCCTTGAATGGTTGAATATAACGAAGAAGCAAATTAAGCAATGTCTCGTATTTATATATATGCTTTTGGTCGCTAAGTTATTTCCTTGTAAAATTTGTTAGTTTAATTTCGACAATTCAAATTTATTGCTTATCGAATAAAGATGAGAAGGCTTTTAAAGTGAAACGGTATGAATAAAAGAGAGTTTAAACCAATTATCGCCAAGAATTTTCTATTATGCGTTGCGGGATAGTGATGTTTTAACACTAATTGAGAAAGTTATTAAAATCTATCATTTATTTCTTACACATTTGGCACTTAATTATGTTTATTTTGAATTTTTATGGTGTTTAAAGTGTTTTAACTTTAACAAGAATACGCTATATTCTTCTCAATTTTTATATTGTTTCACTTTGGAGATTAAGATTCTAAAATTCAAATATAGTATTTTATTTCTCAATAGAATTATTCTTTAGGAAAAAAATTAATAAGGTAGTAGTATTCTTATGCTAATTCAATAAGTTTCTACTATTTTTAGATTATGTCAAGATGAATTCAAATAGTTCTTAAAAAGTTAATTATATTTGCTAGCCTATTTGAATAATCAGATTCACTGCCTTAAGTGTCTACAGTTGTAGAATATGACAAAAGGAATTCGAATAGTTCTCAAAAAAGTTAATCAGATTTACAATCCAATTTGAACAATCAGATTTACTATCCAATTCAAAAAGTGTCTACAATTCCTAGACTTTGACCAAATAAATTCAAATAGTTCTCAAAAAGTTAATTGGATTTGATATTCAATTTGAACAATCAGATTCGCTACAAAATATCTCTGATAAAATTGAACCGATATAGAAAAGACTAGCATGGCCCCAACGCAAGCATAATATGTAAAAATCGAGAGATGGTCCAAATTAAAAAAAAGATTCACTACAAAATTAATGCAGGCCATGAAATTCTGATAAAAATAGTATTTATGGAGTATTTTTCTCGCAAAAAAATATATTTGTAATTACTTTGCGTTAAAAGTTTTTAATTCTACGGGGATGTGGAAAACGTTAAGTCCTCTAGATATAGAATTTAACAAATATGTGACACACTTAAACCTTGAAAATACTATATGTAACTCAATCATAAAGGCAATTTTGGAATATAATGGCTGGAAAACTTATGGAAATTTAAATAAAATGAATCAACCTAAGAAACCATTTATTCAGTGTCTTTATCGTATTTATATGTCTTCTCCTGGCTAGTAATTTTTGATTGCTTATCAATCGAATCAAAAACATGAAGGGCTTTTAAAATGCAACGACATAAAAAGATGATAGTTCTGTACTAATTATCACCAAAAAAAATTCATTTTATGTGTTATGGCAATCGCAGTATTTAACACTAGTTGAGCAAGCTATTAAAATAACCATTTATTTTCAAGCATTTGGCAATAACAACTTTATAGTGGTTCATGTGCACTTTTAATTTTGAATTAATCATGCGACAACCTTTTTTATGGCGATTAATGTATTTTTTGTTATTCGATTTTTTATAGCTACCTCTTCAAAATCCCTATGCTAGGCTACTCTCTTCAGAGTTTCCAATTCTAATTTATTTTGGGGATTAATGTACTTGTTTACATAGATTTTTTCATTGGGAAAAGAATTTAACCATTAGGTAGTATTCTTCTATTGCTAATCCAATTACAATTCACAGATTTTGACAAAATGCATTCAAACGGTTCTCATAAAGTGTAACGACCTGGCTGGTCGTTTTGTGAGTTATAGCTCCGTTTTTCTCATTTCTGCTTCTTTATGTGTCCTTCAGCTGTATTTCATCGTATCATGTTGGTTGGTTCGGGTTCAGAGTGGTTTATGTGTGGAATGAGACACTTAGTCTCCTATTTAGAAGTTTAAGTCGGAAAGGTCAACCGAATGTTGACTTATGTGTAAATGATCTCAGATGTGAATTCTGACGGTTCAGATAGATCCTTTAGGTGATTTTGGACTTGGGAGCGCATCTAGAATGCGATTTGAAGGTCTGTGGAAGATTTAGGCTTGAATTGGCGAAATTAAAAATTTGGCGTTTCTCGGTCAGCAGTGAAAATTTTGATATCGAGGTCGGAATGTAGAAGTTGACATAGGTCCGTAGTATCATTTGTGATGTGTATGCAAAAGTTTAGGTCATTTAGAGGTGATTTGGAAGGTTTCGGCATCATTTACGAAATTCGAAAGTTTAGAAGTTCTTAGGCTTGAATCCGAGGGTGATTTGGTATTTCGATGTTGTTTTGAGTGTTCCGAAGGTTTGATTAAGTTTGAATGTTGATATGTGACTTGTTGGTATGTTTGGTAGAGGTCCTGAGGGCCTCGGGTTGATTTTGGGTGGTTGACGGATCAAGGATGGGATTTGAGGAAATGCCGAAGAATTAATTCAGCTGTCATAACCGCACCTGTGGATTGGAGATCACAGGTGCGATGGCCACAGATGTGGAAGATAACCGCGGATGCGGGATTTGGGAAGCTGAGGTAGTACCGCATGTGCGGAAGGTGGAGCGCACCTTCGACACTGCAGGTACGGGGAAAGGACCACATAAGCGGTTTTGTGCGGTTAAGTGAAAATCGCAGGTGCGACGCTTGGTCCGCAAATGCGGCTGCGTAGATGCGAGATTTTGGGTCGCAGGTGTCAGATGCTTGGGCAGAAGGTATATAAGGAACCCTTCGCGAATTCTAGCCATTCTTCACCATTTCTATCCGGATTTTGAAGCTTTTTGGGAGTTTTGAAGAGGGAATCAAGGGGATTTTTGTGGAGGTAAGCTACTTGAACTCAATACTCGTGATTATGGTAATTTTCTGTGGTTTAAGCGTGTAATTAGTAGAAATTAGGTATGACATTGAGGAGTTAGGGCTTGAAAATTGGAGAGTTTGATCTGGGGATATAATGGACCATTTGATGTCGGATTTTGATGAATTTGATATGTATAGACTCGTGAGTGAAATGACTTTCTAGTTTTGTAATTTTTGTCGGATTCTGAGACGTGGGCCCGAGGACGGGGGTGGGATGAATTTCGGAATTTTGGTTTAAATTGATAGTTTTTCGTATGGAATTGGTTCCTTGGCCTATATTGATTATATTGTATTGCTTTTGGTTAGATTCAAAGCGTTTGGATGCCGATTCCAGAGGCAAGGGCATCGCAAAGTAGGGATTTGACCGGTTTTGAGGTAAGTAATGATTCTAAATCTAGTCCTGAGGGTATGAAACCCCGGATTGCACATCGTTTTACTGCTTTGAGGTGACACACATGCTAGGCGACGGGCGTGTTGGCGTGCACCGCTGGGGATTGTGACTTGGTTCGTCCCGTAGCAACTATTATGTTGTGTATTTGACTGAAACTATATGATACTTATGTGATTTAGAAAGAATTTTTATAAATTGGGCTAAATGCCATATTTGGGCCTTGTGCCAAAGTTGTTTGGACCCTTGGGGGCCTTTTCTTATTATCCTCTCATTGTTTTAATTTAAGATCTATGCTCAGTCACGCTGTGTTTTCTGATTTCATAACTCAGTCTTTATTACCCCGTTTTGATGCATAAAATGTTATTTTAGGCTGAGCACCCTGTTTTACTGATAGCCAGAGTGGCTTGAGAGGTTTATGACCGAGTGAGACCGAGGGCCTATTTTTGTGAGGATATTATGGGATCGGGATACGCGCCATAGCATATTGTTACTAATTTATGATTATGAGAGGCCGAGGGCCTGATTGATTTATGCCACGAGGTAGCTTGTTATAATGCTTGGTCTGTAGGAGCCCCTTCGGAGTTTGCACACCCCCAACGAGCCCGAGAACCCTGTGTGAGTGATATGATGTTTTGCTCGAGGGACTGTTCTGGATTCATGTTATGCCCAAGTGGCTGTTTATGAGAGATTGTGAGATTTGCCCGAGGGGCTGTTTATGATTCTTGTTTGCCCGAGGGGCTATTCACGAGTGATGATTTGCCCAAGAGGCTATTTATGTTTTCATCAATTTTACTCATTGTTTCATCACTTTGTTGGAAAACTGTTGAAGATGTTCTAAATGGTTTTATTGAAACTGAATTTTTAAACGAGATGATTTGACTCACTTACTGATTTGAAAGCATGTTGTACTTGCTGAAATTTCATGATGTGTACTTTATGCGTTTCCTACTGCTCAGTCTTTATTTATTTTTATTACTTACTAAGTTGGCGTACACACATTACTCCCTGCACCCTGTGTGCAGATTCAGGGGTTGCTGGACATGCTAGCGAGCGTTGATTTCATCCGTCGCGGATATGTTGGAGTTAGCAAGGTAGCTGCATGGCGATCTCAACCTTGCTATTCTCCCTCATATATTCCTATATATATTATTAGTTCATTTCCAGATAGTATTAGTCTTAGCATTTTAAGACAGGTTTTATTAGATGCTCATGACTAGTGACACTCCGATGTCGGGCTTTTCTTTCCGCACTTTGTTATTCAAACTTATCTTATGAAGCTTTATTAATTAAATAGCTTAAAGAAACTTTTAAATTGAAATATCGGGTTGTTTTGGTAAAAGAGTCGGCTAGCCTAGTTCCACGATAGACGCCATCACGACATGGTAGATTTGGGTCGTGACATAATGCTAATCAGATTTACCCAATTTGATAATAAAATTAACTACAAAATATGAAATTTCGGGGAGGTGGAGGCCGCCAACTCCCCTCTCTACGAACTTTTTCGAATGTAGAAATTAAAAAATGTTTGATACACTTAAAACTTGAAAGTATATAAGTAATAATTAATTAAAACTATAAAAAATATTAAGACAAATTGAAAAATGCAATCTTAAGAAATTGAGAAGCATGTATGTGTACGGGTAAAATTGGGGGTAGAAATGCTCCCGATTTCCCTTTGAGAAGCAAAGAACAATATTACTCGTTACTAGCTCGAGTAAGACCGAGGGTTCCCACAGATTGGAATCAGGAGCGGGCGAATGATACGTCAGGAATCGAGCAGGGCTAAACCCGGGGATATTCCAGCTCAAGTGATACTAAGAATCGAGGGTAAAGGAAAAGACAGTTAAAGAGGAAAAACGAAGAGCCAAAATATCTACCATCAGCCGAATATTACGGCGCGAATCACGCTCGGTATTGGCTATTGATCGTGTTTTCGTGAGAGAAAAGGAAAGAGTGGATTTTTACCTTATTTAGATCATATTAGGGTTAAAACTCCTCTACTATATAAAGATGAGAACCCTTTAATTTTTTGGAGACTATTACTAGCACACATATCAAAGCAATAAAGTTAATCTTTGGCTTTTTGCAATTGTTCAAGTGTTCTTTGGTTGTTCATATGCTTAGTTGCAATCGAGCTCTATTCCGGGGGTTCGACTAAAACGAATCTTTAGCAACCAAGTCTAGCGCTAGGCTTAATTACTTTTCCACACTTCGTTTGATCGTTTTGTCTCCTTTTAATTCAATTACTTACCGTACTTTAATCATTTGTGTTAAATTAAACCATATATCCTTTAGATTACGTGTAAATTTAATTGTTATCTATTTTAAGGATAAATAGTTTGGCACCCACTATGTGGATAAAGATAATAGTGGTAATTTAATACGAATATAATAACACACTTTATTTTACACTTGTTCTTTAAAGTTTGATTTCAGGATTATTCAATTTGTCAAATTCCCAATCTTCTCACTTATGTGTTGACGCCGAATCAGGCCACCACGGTGAAAATAACAACACGGTGCCAAGTAACAGCGTACCCCTTATCGACCCTAATGGCTTTTCGATCACTGATCCAATCGATGCCAATTCATAGGTTGCAATCAACATCAATCTACCGACTGATCCCGATAACATCATTCACGGGGCACCTCGACCATCAGCTCGCGAGTCACCGAAGGGGGAGGTGAAGGAGTTAGCTTACGTTTGATTTTTGAGATTTTGAAAGCACTCCAAGTTGCCATAGCACAACTGCAGAGCCAAAATAACACACACAATGCGGTTGAACCCAAATGAGTTGGAGAAGACACTTAGAGGGATGAACGGATTGTCACAGACTTGACGGGTCCGGACCGGGGGAAACTTTCGAGGTGATGAAAATTCTCGAGGCACTAACAAAATGGGTGGAATCCGGTAAAAAGAAGATAGAGGCAAACCACAAGAAAGTGAAAACTTACAACTCGAGGCTCGATCAGATCCCAGGAGCACCTCCAATAGACCAGATTCCAAAAAGTTTATTCAGAAGCCTTTCCCCCTGAGCACGACACCAAAGCCAATTTCGAAAAGGTTCTAAATGCTCGATATTCCCAAATACAACGGGACCACATATCCAAACGAGCATGTGACCTCCTACACATGTGCAATAAAAGGCAACAACCTTGAGAATGACAAGACCGAGTCAATATTGCTGAAGAAATTTGGGGAAACATTGTCCAAAGGAGAAATCATATAGTATCAAAACTTACCCCAATAATTTATTGATTCGTTTGCTATGCTTGCATATGCCTTTGTAAATACCATGCCGATGCTATTAAAGTTGAGACAAGGAAATCGAATCTGGTCAAAGTCAAGCAAAGGGGCAACAAGATGCTTAGGGAATTTGTGTCGAGATTCCAGATGGAACAAATGGACCCGCCCCCAGTTGTAGATTTTTGGGCCGTTCGGGCATTTACTAAGGGGCTCAACCACCGAAGTTCATTTTCTTATCGACAACTGAAGCAAAATTTGCTAGAATAACCAATAGTTACCTGATCTGATATCTACAATAGGTATCAGTCAAAGATTAGAGTCGTGGATGACTAACTAGGGCATCCCTCAGGGTCAGATTATCCCAATAGATCAAACAACAAGTCTAAAAGAATATTGGATCAGGAGTCGAGGCCGCCCCGAGACTGATACCGGCTTTACAACTTTGATAGAAGGGGAAACAGACCCAGTCACTATTCGACCAGGAATGATAGAAGAAATGATCAGGCTCCAAGAAATTAAGTGTTAGTGAATAGAAACAGTTTTGAAAGATCACCCAGAGTCAGAGATGCCCCGAGGCTATCAGAATATAACTTCAACGTGGATGCAACGAGTATAGTATCAGGCATCGGTTGTATTAAGGAGACCAAGTGGCCAAGGCCACTCCAGTCTGATTCGGTACAAAGGGATCATAATTTGATATACAAATATCAAGGTACTCACGGGCACAAAATTGAGGATTTTTGACGGTTAAGGGAAAAATGGCTTGTCTGTTCAACAATAGGCGTTTTCGGGAATTCCTAAGTGAGCGGGCCAAAAACCATTTCAAGAACATGGATGCCAACAAGAAGATCAAGAAGAAAGAACCTCAACATGTGATTAACATGATTATCGGAGGGGTAGATATTACACAAGGACCGATGATAAAACACACCAAAGTCTCTATCACAAGAGAAAAACGAACTCGAGATTATGTTTCAGAAGGATCCATCTCGTTTAGTGATGAGGACGCTGAGGGCTTCATTCAAACTCCTAATGATACACTTGTAATAACTGTACTCATTAATAAATCTTGAGTTAAGCGTGTGTTAATTGATCCAGGTAGCTCGGCCAACATCATCTAACGGAGAGTCGTGGAACAACGAGGGTTGTTGGATCAGATCGTACCAGCAGTTTGAGTACTGAATAGTTTCAAACAGGCATGCGAGAAAACAAAAGGTGAAATCACCCTACCAGTCAACATAACCGGAACCATTCAACAAAAAAAAGTTCTATTTAATAGAGGGGGATATGAGGTACAATGCCTTGTTCGGAAGATCGTGGGTTCATAGCATGAGGGTGGTACCATCGACGTTGCACCAATAATTGAAATTTCCAACTCTCGATAGGATCAAAACGATATACATGGAACAACCAGACGTAAATAAGATGTTCACCGTCGAATAAATGATCCCAGACTCGTGGTCACAACATCAAAAAATAAGAGACTGATCGAAGAGAAAGGCACCAAATAGCAATTACAGGTTTCAAACTCGATTGAGTCGGGAAAATGGGAGAAGCGTTTAACCAATGAAGAAGATTATTTAGAGGTCCCGAGATCCTTCATAGCACCTGATGGTACAGATTCCACCAAGTCAACTATCGATGAATTGGAACACGTCATATTATTAAAGCTAATGCCGATTAATTTTCCTGGTCCCACTTAGATATGTCAGGAATCCCACAGGAGATAAAAACTCACAAATTAAGTTTGGATCCGAACTTTCACCCGATTAAATAGAAGAGAAGGCCTCTTTCCGAAGTCAAGCGCACATTCATCAAATACGAGGTATCTAAACTCTTTAAAAAAAGTTCCACTGGGGAAGTTAAATACCCAAATTGGCTAGCTAACGTAGTCGTCATACCTAAAAAGAGAAACAAACTTAGAATGTGTGTAAATTATAAAGATTTGAATAAAGCATGCCCAAAGGGCTCGCTTCCTTTGCCTAACATCGATTAAATGATAGATGTGATGGTAGGGCACGAAATACCGAGCTTTCTCAATGCCTATTTAGGGTACAACCAAATATGGATGAATCCGGGTGACTAAGAGAAAACTTCTTTTATAACGTGATGCCATTTGGGTTAAAAAATGCAGGTGCCACACATCAACTCCTAGTTAACTGAATGTTTGAGGAACATATAGGGAAATTAATGGAGTATTATATTGATGATATGTTAATTAAGTCCCTGCGAACAGAGGACCATATGAAACATTTGCACGAAACCTTCAACATACTAAGGGAATACAATATGAAGCTCAAACCGGAGAAGTGTGCCTTTAAAGTCAGCTTGAGAAAGTTTCTTGGTTTCATGGTATCTAACCAGGGATAGAGATCAACCCGGATAAGATAAAGGCTATAGAAGATATCATTGTTGTCGACAATATCAAGGCAATGCGAAGGCTGACCGAGCGAATATCCATTTCAGATCGATTTATTTCTAGGTCATCGGATAAAAGCCACCAATGTTTCTCATTACTAAAGAAAAAGAGTGACTTCCTTTGGACCTCGGAGTTCCAAAAGGATTTGGAATAACTCAAATAATACTTATCAGTCCCTCCTTTGTGTAACGACCTAATCGGTCATTTTGCTTTTTAGAACCCCATTCCCCTAATTGAGACTTCCCATACTTTGTTTTATTGATTTATGACTTGCAGGTATGGTTGGTTCAATATTTGGAAGAGTTTGGGTTGAAATCGAAATACTTGGTTCCTTAAGGTTGGCTTAAAAGACCAAGTTTGACTTCGGTCAATATTTTGAGTAAACAACCTCGGAATCAGGATTGGACAGTTCCAATAGGTTTGTATGATGATTTCATACTTGGTCATATGTTCAAATCCATTTTTGGGTGACCCGGGAGCGTTTCGGCACCTAATAGTGAAAGTTCATTCTTAAAGGGGTTTGAAGTTCTTTAAATTTGGTTTGGAGTAGGTTTTGGTGATATCGAGGTCCAAATAGAATTTCGAGAATGAGAATAGTTCTGTAATGTCATTTAAAATTTTCACGCAAAATTTGGTGTCAATCCGAGTAGTCTAAGTATGGTTCGACGCGTTCGGAGCGAATTAGAAACTGGAAGTTCAAAGCTTGATTTAATTTGGTTTTGGGGTGTGATTCTTGGTTTTGTTGTTGTTTTATGCATTTCGAGAGTTCAAGAAAGCCCATATTATGTTTGTAGACTTGTTGGAGTAGTTGGACGGGGTCCCGAGGGGCTCAGGTGCATTTAGGACCGCCCGAAGTTGAGTTGAAACACACCAGATTTCTGGTTCTGGTTTCCTCTTCACGAACGCGGTCAGAACCTCACATTCACGATGAAGGATTTGGGGTACACTGGGATGGGAAGCTTTTTCCCTTCATTTTCGTGTTCGCGTGCTCATGATCAAGTTAGTGGAGGTATGTCATCTATCCACCACGTTCGCGTGACCTGGCTCGCATTCGCATAGAAGAGGCTGAGCTGGGTGGTTGCTGTTTATTCTTCGCATTCGTGAAGAATCCCTTATGTTTGTGAAGAATCTCTCATGTTCACGTAGGGTAGGCCAAGCGATCCTCCATGTTCGCGAGGCTCCTGTTGCATTCGCGATGGGTAAATTTCCCTAGGCCTGGACCAGTTGCCTTCGCGATCGCGAAGAAGGCAGACCTGGGTAGAAAACTTTTAAAAAATGGGACTTAGGCTATTTTAGCTCATTTGTTCCATTGTTGGGCGATACTTGGAGCTCTTAAAGAGGGGATTTCACTTATCACTTTGAGGTAAGTAATTTCTATACAATATGAGTTAAATACATAGTTTATGGGTAGATTATAACATGTAAATTAGTGAAAATCATGGGTTTAGGTGAAGACCTATGTTTTTGATAAAAATGCGATTTAACCACGAAATTTGTTATGGAATTTAGTAAAAATCATATATTTATGTTCCTAAGGTTATGTGTAACAAATTTCTTTAAAAAGTTCCGGAATTCGAGTATGTGGTCTCGGGGGTAAATTTTAGGAATCTTGCAATTTAGGTTGGGTAATCACTTAAATGGTGGAATTATGAACTTTTGAGCATAGATTGATTAGTTTATGTAATGTTTGACTAGCTTCGAGTTGTTTGGCATCAAATTTGAAGGTTTGAGCGCGTTCTTGAATTGGGAAGTAGGCTTTGAGACGAGGTAAGTCTCCTTTATAATCTTGTAAGAGGGAATTAACCCCATAGGTGAATTAAGTAAATGTGTGTACCTTTTTATGGGGCCTACGTACATACGAGGTGATGAGAGTACGTACATAGCTACTATTATGCTATTGTTCGGGTAGTTATGGACCGTATCATGCTTTAGTTGAAATGTTTGTGCCCTTACTTGCTAATTTAATTACTCGAGTCATGTTAAAATTTGACAAAAGAATTTGTAAAAGGCTAAGTTCACCTATTTGAAGAATTTATTGGAATACTTGATTGTAAAAGAGAAATTTGTGTCTCCTTAAAAATAATTGCTATTTGTAGATCGAGTCGAGCGCCTTGTAGTAAATAGATGCGTCTATGGTTCGCGCCGTTTAACCCTCCGATAGTTCCCATTTTAATACTATGTTGGACCAGACCGTACGGCCTCGTCATAATTTGCGATGTTGATTACTTGAAACTCTCCGTGATTTATACTTCTTAATTGTCTTGAAATGTGAGTTGTTAAATGATATGACTAGAATTGAAAATATATTGTTAAAAAAAAAACTTATCACTTTCTATTATTGAGCTTTCAGTATTGTTCATGATATACATGCTTAGCATAACACTTTAATTATATTATGTTAGCCCATAGTAAGTGTCTAAGTCGACCCCTTATCCCTACTTCTTCAAGGTTAGACTGGATACTTACTAGGTACATGTTGTTTATGTACTCATACTACGCTTCTTTACAGGATCTGAGGCAGGTGCATCTAGTTACCCACCAAGCGCGCATACTTGACCTTGGATTGAGACTTCACGGTGAGCTGCCCCATTTCAAGCCGTTCAACAACATGCAAGAGTTTCTCTTATGCTTGTATCTGTCTATTCTATTTCAGACAGTAGGATAGTTATCTTTTGTATATTCTACTAGTTTTCCACACACTTGTGACACTAGATCTTGGCACATATTAGTAGACTTTGATTTTTGGGTTATATTTGTATAGTTATGATTTCCTTTATTTGTTTCCATTTTGTTTTCCTTAAAAATCTGTTATTTATCAAATGTTTTAAATTTAAGTAAAGTTAGATGTTGGGATGACTTAATAAAAATGGGAATTCACTAAGTTGTTCACTGTTGGCTTGTCTAGCAACGGTGCTGGACGCCATCACGGACATACATGGAGTTGGGTCGTGACACTTTGCATACCCCGAAGGCAAATGAGAAGTGGTAACTTTACTTGGCAGTGTCCGAGGTAGGGGTAAGTGGTCACCTGGTTCAAGAAAAAGGTACACCATTTCCTATATATTATGTTAGTAGAACTCTAGCTGATGCCAAAACGAGGTATCCACACCTAGAAAAATTGGTGCTTGCCTTACTAAACGTATATAGGAAACTAAAATCATATGTTCAATGCCACCCTACATGCCATGACCTCGTACATGTTAAGAAGTGTTATACATAAACCCGAACTCTCAGGCCGTCTAGCGAAATGGGCCATAAATATTAGTGGGTACGATATTGAATACAAACCCCAAATAACTATAAAGTCCTATGTATTGGAAGAATTCATGGCCGATTTCACATCAACCATGATTCTCGAGGTCGACAAAGAATTATTACTTGCCTCGGGGACTAGCTCGATGGTCTAGACCATCTTCACGGATGGTCCCTCCAACACAAAAGGGTCCAGGTTGGGCATCATATTATAACCCCCCATATGTATCATAATAAGACAATCAATTAGAACCATGAAATTGACTAGTAATGAAGCCGAATATGAGGCTATGATTGCAGGTCTAAAATTGGCCAAAATCCTAGGGGCTGAGGTTATCGAAGCCAAGTGTGATTCCCTCCTTGTTGTTAACCAGGTCAACGGAACATTCGAAGTCAAAGAAGACCGAATGCAAAGATATTTGGATAAATTACAAATAGCATTACATCAGTTCAAAGAGTGGATGCTACAGCATGTACCTCGAGATCAGAACAGTAAAACTGATGCATTGGCTAATTTAGGAGCATCGATGGACTCTGAAGAATTTAACTTTGGAACGGTGGTTTAATTGATGAGATCAGTAATAGAGGCCAGTCATGGTAAGGTAAACTCAACAAGTTTGACTTGGGATTGGAGAAACAAATATGTAGACCTCCTTCAGAAGGGGAAACTGCCATCAAATCCTAAGGAATCAAGGGCCCTTCGAACTAAGGCTGCCAGGTTTTGCTTGGTTGAAGGCCAACTGTATCATGATGCTTGGGGCTGGGGGAGACCGTTTACGTAATGAGAAGTTCACGAGAGAAATTGCGGAAACCATTTGGGAGCGAAATCATTGGTTTGGAAATTGACCATGGCCTGGTTTTATTGGAATACGATGGAGAAGATGCGAAAGTATTTGTTCAAAAATGAAATGAATTCCAAAGGCATGCCCCAATGATCTACCAATCATAGGATCTGCTTCACCTGGTCCCTTTTCCCTTGTGAGTTGATGGAACAGATATCGTAGGTCCTTTACCATGGGCACCTGGTAAGTCTCAATACATCTTACTCGTGATCGATTACTTCTCCATATGGGTTGAAGCACATGCGTTAGAGAAACGGAGGTTATCGAATTCATCTAGGATCATATAATCTGTTGGTTCGGGATATCAATCAAAATTATGTGTGACAATGGGAGACAATTCATCAATAGCAAGGTCACTACGTTCTTTGAAGATCACAAAATCAAAAGTATTTTATCGACCTCGTATAACTCGAGCGCAAATGGTCAAGTAAAGTTTACAAACAAAACTATATTACAGAACATGAAGAAAAGGATGACCGACTCAAAACAAAGGTGGAAAGAAATTCTGCCCGAGGTCCTATGGGCGTATCGAACAACTTTGAGGTCGAGTACCGCGAGACACTATTTTATCTAGTCTACAATGTAGAAGCTTTGATTCTGATATAAGTGGGAGAACCGAGCTTAGGGTTCCATTATGCTACGGAAATGTCAAACGAAGAGGCCATTGATATAGGTCTAAACTTAGCGAATGAAAGATGAGAAGCTGCCCTGGTTCGCTTAGTAGCTCAAAAGCAGCAAATGGAAATATATTACAACCAAAGGGCAAACCCTCGAAACTTCAAAATCGAGGACTTAGTGTTGAGGAAAGTAAAGGTGGAAAGAAATTTTGCCCGAGGTCCTATGGGTGTATCGAACAACTTTGAGGTCGAGTACCGCGAGACACTATTTTCTCTAGTCTACAACGTAGAAGCTTTGATTCTGATATAAGTGGGAGAACCAAGCTTAGGGTCACATTATGCTACAGAAATGTCAAACGAAGAGGCCATGGACATAGGTCTAAACTTAGCGGACGAAAGACGAGAAGCCTACCTGGTTCGCTTAGTATCTCAAAAGAAGCAAATGGAAATATATTACAACCGAAGGGCAAACCTTCGACACTTCGTAATCGAGAACTTAGTGTTGAGGAAAGTCACACTACATAACAAGAACCCGAATGACAAAAAACTAGGCCCGAACAGGGAAGGACCATACAGAGTCATCGGTACAATCGGAAAAGGCTCATACCAACTTGAGTCTGAACATGGCATAAAATTACAAAACAACTGGAATGTGTGTAATGACCCGGCCGGTCATTTCATGAGTTAACACTCTGTTTTCCCCATTTCTGCTTCTTGTTGTCTTGTTTAGCTGTATTATGTGCTACCGGGTTGGTTGGCTCGAGTTCGGAGAGGTTTTGGTAAGGTTTGAGATACTTTGTCTCTTTTGAATAAGCTTAAGTTGGAAAACTCAACCGAATATTGACATATGTAAAAAAAGGGCTTAGATGTGAGTTTCGAGGATTCAGATAGTTTTGGGAGGTGATTTGGGACTTAGGAGCGTGATCAGAATGTTTTTTGGATGTCCGAAGTTGATTTAGACTTGAATTGGAAAAATTGGAATTTTAGCATTTTCCGGTTGATAGGTGAGATTTTGATATAGGGGTCAGAATGTATTTCCGAAAGTTTGAGTAGGTCTTTTGTATCATTTGTGATGTGTGTGCAAAATTTCAGGTCATTCTAATGCGGTTTGATAGACTTTTTGATCGAAAGCGGAATTTGGAAGTTTTTGGAATTCTTAGGCTTGAATCCGATGTGATTTTGGTGTTTTGATGTTGTTTTGAGAATTCTGAAGGTTGGAACAAGTTTGAATGAGGTTATGGGATATTTTGGCATGTTTGGTTGAGGTCCTGAGACCCTCGGGTGAGTTTTGGGTGTTTGAACGGATCATTTCATGTTGGAAATAATTGCACAAAAAACTGCTGTCTGTTACAGGTTTTTGACCTTCGCGTTCGCGATGCATGTCCGGCGTTCGCAAAGGGTTAGGGTGTGAGGCTATGGAGTTAGCATTCACGTTCGCGTAGGTAGTCCCACATTCACGAAGGGTTGAGATTAGTGGTCACCGCATTCGCGAGGGTCTTGCCGCGTTTGCATAGAGGAAAGTGAGCAGATGGGGTCCTGGAGGATTTGTTCTTTGCGTTCGCGAGCTAGTAGTCGCATTCACAATGAGTTGAGAAGATAATGCTTCGCGATCACGTGCATGGGTTCACGTTCGCGATGAAGGAAAAGTGGTCAACACAAGTTTGTGCTTCGTGAATGCGAGGAGTTTACCGTGTTCACGAAGAAGGATCGTGAATAGCTTGGCATAGTGTTTTAAAAGGTCATATCCGCGATTTTGGGTCTAAGTTTCACCATTGTTTGGAGATTTTAGAGATTTTTGAGGAGGATTGAAGAGGGAATTAAGGGAAAACACACAGAGGTATGATTTATGGACTTAATACTCAATCCTAATGTGATTTCTACCTAATTAATCATGGAATTTGTGGGATCTAAAGCCTAAAAATTGGAAGTTAGGGTTTGGAAATTTGAGACCTAAATCTAAGGATTTGAGGGGTCATTTATGGTCATATTTTGATGTATTTGAATGTATGAACTCGTGAGAGTATAAGGATTCTAGTTTTTTTTATTTTTGTCGGAATCCGAAGCATGGGCTCGGGGGCGAGCTTTGCCAATTTTGGGATTTTTATGTAAATTGGTTATTTTCGAGTGGGATTTGTTCCCTTAGCATATTTTGATGGTATAAATCTATTTTTGGATAGTTTGGAGCATCCAGAGGCCGATTCGAGAGGCAAAGGCATCGCGGGCTAAAGTTTGGACCATATAGAGGTAAGTAATGATTGTAAAAGCTGTCCTGAGGGTATGAAATCCCTGATTTTACATCCTTGTGCCACTTTGAGGTGACGCACTTGCTAGATGATGAGTGTGGGGTCATGCACCATTGGGTATCGTGACTTAGTCCGTCCCGCATGACTGCTTAACCACGTATTTGATTGAAAACTTCAGAGCCTAGGTTACGTAGGTTTAGGGTCGTGGCAAGCTGGTATCATTTCCTAGGTTACATAGGTCCCACGAGTCATGGCCAAGTTTAATAAAGTCTTGAGGATCGGTACGGAGACTTCTGTAATTATCCTCGGAAGGCTGCATAACCTTTAGGAAAACTTCATATTCTTGAATTCTTGTCGTGCGAATCTGTTGATCCGAGTACTAAATTTCTGTTATTCTATTCTCTCATAGATGGTGAGGACACGAGCGATCGGTCACGATGGACGACCGCCAGTACCACCAGCTGTGGCCACTAGAGGCCGAGGACGTGGTCGAGGCCATGGTAGGGGCATAAGTGTATCCCACAACGCAGCTACGGAAACACCTGCAGATCCACCAACCGCCCCAGTTCAGGATCAGGTCTCAGTTGTGGACGCTCCAGCAACACCAGTTCAGACACTAACTATGCCTATTGTGATCCCATGCCTTCATGAGTCCATGGGCCAGATTTTATCAATATGCACTGGCCTAGCTCAGGCGGTCTCAGTTACTATAGCCGTAGATACTTCTCAGTATAGGAGAGGCACTCAGACTCCCGCCGCTCACACACTTGAGCAGGCCGTGCAGGGACTTCGGACACTGGGGGCACATCCAACCCAGCCGGTTACAGATGCTTAGGGCTCTGGAGATCCTGCTATGTCAGAGGACGAGCATCGTCGATTGGAGAGGTTTGGTAGACTTCAGACTCCGACTTTCAGTGGTGCAGAGGGCGAGGATGCTAGGGTTTCTTGGACAAGTATCAGAGGATTCTTTGTACGATGGGTATTCTGGAGACCAGCGGAGTTGCATTTACTACCTTTCAATTTTTTGGATCCGCCTTCACTTGGTGGTAGGCTTATGAGAGGCGTAGGCCTATTGGTGCAACACCCCTTACCTGGCCACAATTCTCTGTTCTCTTTTTGGAGAAGTATGTGCCACAATCTCGCAGAGAGGAGCTGCGCAGGCAGTTCAAACAGTTGCGTCAGAGAGATATATACATGTTTATCGGGTGGGCTGGGACGGGCTAAATGGGAAAAACTCTAGCCTGTTTGGTTAGCGGGCGGGCTGTTTAGCGGGCTAGGATAACGGGATGAGGGCGGGTTGGGAAATGTCGGGTATTTTTGGGCCCGTTCAGGTTAGGGCTAAGCGGGTTCAGGCAAGCGAGGCTACTGTATATTTCTTTAAAATTAAATTAAAATTTTCTTATTTTATGTTATTGATACTTAAGTATTTGCAAACTTTTAATGCTTAGAATTAAAATTTGAAGTTTAAAGTTTTAAATTTTAAATTTGTATTTTAAAATTATATAATTAAAATTAGAAAGTAAGTAGCTACAAAAAATTATTTAATAAGACCAATAGGCAATATGTAAGAACAAACTCCGAAGGCTTTCATTTTATATTCGTAATACTTCAAATTAATTTGCAAGTTCTTTTTTGATTTTTTTAATTTTTGAACTTGCAAATTAAAAGTTTACAACAACTATAAAAAATAAGAATTAGTACATCACACATTTTGTATCATTTTTGTAAGTTCTTCCATGTCAACATGAGGTTCTAGGTTTCCGGCATTGGTTGAATCGGAACCATAAACCATTATATCTCCAATTTCTTGGTCCTCCTCTTCATCTACCTCGGCACGCCCTTGATTTTACCATTCTGATCTTATCCAATCTCTGAAGCACACTAGAATTTCGAAAGCGTTGCTGCCCAATGAGTGACGAGTATCTTCTAGCTGCTTCCTTGCTTGGCTAAATGCTCTCTCTAATGCGACTGTTGAAATCGGCACATTTAGAATGTCTCGAGCCATGGCCGAAGGAACATGAAATTGATTTCAGTTGCTCTTCCAACAACCCAGCGGTAGAAAACCCTTTGTGAGGGGCTCTAGTGACTTTTGCAAGTAGAATTGTAGTTCATCAATATTCCTGCTATTGGTTTGTTGATTATCTCCTAGTGTTGAGAAAATCAGATAATCTTGAATATAATCATCATCATCCATAGTTTTTCCAGATGTTGAAGGATTAGTTGAAGGAATATTTGCATCTACAACCGAAGAAGCATCAACAATGTTAGCATAATAATTATATAAAGTTTGTAAAGTTGTGTGTATCACAAAAATACAAGTGTCAATATCAGGAGTTTCAGTTGGTCCAATATCCATATAAGTATATAAAGCTCTAATTAATTGGCACACTTTTCATTTTGACAGTAGGGTTTAAAATAGCATCAATTAGGTAAATATAGAGAATTGGGTAGAAATATTTTTTAAACTTATCTAGCATATATTCAACAACAGTAGCATATCCTTCTTTCTGCTTCAAATTATATAGTAAAAGAGAAATTTCAACAATATGAACTAAACTATTTGCAATAGTAGGATAATAAGCTCCAGAAAATGCAAGCNTTAGCAACTTCAGTTATAGGCATTCTATATTTATAACAACATCTTAAGAATAAATAAGTATAATTCCACCTAGTAACTATTTCTTTAGGCATGAGTCTTGGTTTTAGTCCATAGTATACACATTTTTTCTTAAATACATTTAATCTAGCACTTCTATTATTTTCTTGAATTACAACAACATCTCTCCTAACTAAAGTAATTTCATCTCTAAATAATTCAAGGCCACTCTTCACATCAAGTTATAAATATGACATGCACATCTAACATGAAATGTTTCAGGAAGTGGTGGGTGTAGATGTAATTTTAATATTGTAATAGCAACATTGCTGTTAGATGCATTATCAAATGACATACACAAAACATTTTCTGCAAGATTACAAAATATAGAAACTTCATGTATAATATATACTTATAAATGCACCAGTATGATTTTGATCTTCATCATATTTAAAAGCAATAATACGTTCTTGCATACAAAAATTATCATCTATCTAATGACATGCAACATCAAATAATCATTTCCATTTACAGCACGGCCAATATCAGAAGTAAGAGAAACTTTATAAGGAAGACTTGCGAACAAATAAAGTATATATGTCTGATATTGTCCAAAAAGCCTAAAGATATCAGCTCTACAAATACTTCTAGGAATATCTTTCATAAGGTTATAAATTCTTTGAATATAAGCAACAAGATATGGTGAATAAGCAAAACTAAAAGGTAAACAGCCTGAAACAATCATTTTAGCTAATTCTTCCCAATCATTCTTAATATCGTATTTACCAAATAACCCCCAGTACTCGGGTTAAGTTTTTGTTGCCCAGATGCCTCATCTACTCCCCAATCAAGAGGGTGTTTCTCTTCCATATGCCTACGAAGTTGACCCATTCCCCCTCCCTTACCGGGATTATGTTTATAATGTTCACTACTAATTTTACAATGTACATAATTTTTTTGATCTTCTAGTCTTTCAAAAAATATCCAACACTTACTTCTTAATCGTCGATTCTTCTTAATAGGGAGATGAGGCCTACTTGTTCCACCCCTAACATTTTGAGTTTGAGTAGCATTACCAGGTATTGGTGGTGGTGTTTCAAGATTATTGGGTGATTGAATATCATCTATATCATCATCTATACCAAACGTTTCTTGCATTCACTCATAATCTACATTTAAATTTTCAGGTGAACATTCAGAAATATGTGTAAAGCTACTAGAAGAACCAACACCACCTATTGATCTTTTGGAAATTTTCTTATTACCACCTCTACTAGTGCACACTTTTTTGGCCGCTCTAAGTAAATTAAAGTAAGAAAGTAAAGTAAGAAATTAAATTAATAATTCTAAATAATAATATAATTGTACACCAAATAAGAGAAAGAGATTAAACGAGTGTTGTAAGCACGTAATTTTTGCCCTATGAGAATTACTCCCAAAAAATTCAAAATAAAATAATTTTTAGTTTGTT
>MU726144.1:79045-95347 GCA_026770625.1 Nicotiana glauca | reverse complement strand
CTCTGTGGGATTCGACTCCGGACTTGTAAACCGGATTATATTTGCAACGACCGCATTGTCCTTTTTATAAGGCATAGTTGGGCGTGATCAGCAGCCACCCAAGCTATGGTCCAAAAGCCGTCGTTCCGAGATTTGCACACAGTGCAGAGTGTAGTATCAGCACAACCGACCCCATGTGCTGGTAAGTGCGTGGCCTAACCCAAGCGAAGTAGTGACGAGGCTAGGACCAGACTACCAAATAAACCTGTGCAGTTATATAATATACAACGGAAAATAAAATAGAAATAAACCAGTAAATATGTGAGGGGGACATGCTGCGGGGGAATATCATTTATCAATAGTAATTCAAGAGAAAAACATAAAGGCAATTTAGAATTCACAGCAAAAGAATAAGGAAATTGTAACCAACCAATAAACACTTTCATTATCTACTGTTATGTCACGCAATCCGATCCAAATCATAAAAATATTATTGCGGCATGCAATCCGATCCATATCATTTATCACTATTGCGGCGTGCAACCCGATCCAATTATATTATTGTTGCGGCGTACAATTCGATCCAAACATAGTATTGTTGCTGCGTGCAACCCGATCCAAATATAAAATTTTTGCGGCGTGCAACCCGATCCACATATACAGTTCAACACCAATCACAAAGCGAGTCCCCGCAAGGGATCAATAAAGAAACAACAGTATCCCGACAAGTGAATCGAAAGTATAAGTAAATATGTACCGGCAAGGAAAAATCAGCTATAACCAAACTTGTTCCAACATCTAACTTCCTCAACTAGCACCAATACTCTATCATAGGTAATTTCCACGAGAATAATCATAATCCTTGCTCAACATAGAGAATCAACAACTTAGGCATTCATAGTATTTACTAAGAACATAACAATTTCAATTTAAGGCTCACGGTCATGCTTGACACCAACGTATAGATACTCGTCACCATGCCTATACGTCGTACTCAAAAAGTAACACGCAACAAATAGGACAGAACTTCTAATCCCTCAAGCTATGGTTAGACCAAACACTTACCTCGAACTTCCACGGCCAACTCAAGCCTCAAACACCGCTTTTCCTTTATAATTCGCCTCCAAACAACTCGTATCTAGTCCAAATTGATTTAATAACATCAGTAAACGCTAAAGAATTCAATTCCAATGCTTAATTATAGATTTCCTATCATTCATCCCAAGAAGTCAAAAATCGACCCCGGGCGCGCTTGGTCAAAATATGAGGTTCGGACCAAAACCCTTCACCCATTTACCTACGAGCCCGAATATGTAATTAGTTTTGAAATCCGACCCCAAAATGAGGTCCAGATTCTATTTATACAAAAAGATCTAACTCTACCCAAATTCCTTATTTTCTACCCTTAAGAACATGATTTAGGCCTAGAAATCTAATGGGTGTTAATGGAAATTGAAGAAAATGAGTCTAAGATTATATACCTACGAATTTATGGTGAAGTTCTCTTTCAAAAATCGCCCAATTTGGTGTTTGGAATAAGAAGTTATGAATTTTGGGTTAAATCCCGTATGTTCTGTTACTGTTTAAAAGACTAGGCAAAATTGGTCTATACGATCGTGATAAAGGGTATGCGATCGCATAGGGTAAGGGGTATTGGGCACTGCGATCGCAGACTAGGGAGTGCGATCGCATAGAGGAAAAATGGTTCCCTTCCCAGGCTTGGTTTAACCCATTGCGATAGCGGAAGAAGCAATGCAATCGCATAGAACAACTGGTGACCCTCCCCCCAGAATTTACTCTACGCGATCGCGAAAGAAGCTGTGCGATCGCATAACACAAAATAGATCCCCCTGAAATTACACTATGCGATCGTGAACATAACTATGCGATCACATAGCACAGAGACTTGGACACCATCAAACAACAATTTCTGCAATTTTCCTAAGTTCAAAAACCTTCCTATGCCTATCCGACCCACCTTTATGTTGACATTAGTCAGCAATAGTCAATATTTAGTTTTATATTTTGCTTTGCAAATTGTCTTGCAATGTGGCCCCTGTCCAAAGTATGACATTATATGTCTAGAATTCCTGAGTCACAAGTTGGTATGCAAGGATAGATGAGGTGCCGAGTGCCGGCCTCGCTCCCAGACTCGAGGCGTGACAAAAGTAGTTTCATAGCAGTTTTGTCCTAGGGAGTCTACAAGCTGTGTCTAGTAGGGTCTTGTTTATAAATGTGTGGTGAACCAGATCATATAAGCAGCGGACTACAAGGCATTTAGGATTTTCTTACCCTTCTTTCAAATCTAAATCGTGTTGTTGAACTGGGTTATAGGAAATCTGAGTTAAACTTACGTGTTAGCATTTGCATGCACAGATGAAGGTAACTAGGAAGACTATAACTAGCCATAGCAGAGAGACAACAATAGGTGAGCGGACTAGCAGGTACCCCCAATAGAATGGGCCCAATAGAAGGCCTAGGGAGAGACCCCTACCCAACCATTACCGGCTCCTCCGCCACCTGAGGAGATTTCTAGGGAGATCGTACATCCAGTTCCCACTCCGTTTCTATCAGATCGGGACTTGAGGAGTGTGGTGCATTTGTTGGCATAGTTGGTAGCTATCTAACAACAAGCTAGGGCATCCGCTAGTGTATGACCTTATGAGGGATCTGGGAGTTCAAGGGTCTGAGAGTTTATTGATTTCAGTCCCCCTGAGTTTATGGGGATAGATCAGAGGGAGGATCCGCATGATTTCATAAATAAGCTTCACAGGATCTTTTGGGTTATGCATGCCATGGAGAAAGAGGCAGTTGAGTTAGCTACTTTTTGACTCCGAGGTATAGCCATCCTTTGGTACGAGGGATGGGAAAGATCCAAGGGACGTGATGCACTTTCTGCTATTTGGGAGAATTTTTCAGATGCCTTCCTTGACAGACAGACGGACAGTCCGAGCGTACTATTCAGATATTAGAGGATATGCTCCGTGCTTATGTTATAGACTTTGGGGGTTCTTGGGATCAGTTCTTGTCTCTTGCAGAACTTTCCTACAACAACAACTACCAGTCGAGCATTCAGATGGCTCCCTATGAGGCATTATACGAGAGGCGGTGTCGTTCGCTAATTGGATGGTTCGAGCTGAGGGAGGCTCGGTTGTTGGGTGCAGATTTTGTCCAGGATGACTTGGATAAGGTCAAGATTATTCAGGATCGACATCGCACAGATCAATACAGGCAGAAGAGTTATGACGACCGTAGAGTTCGTGATGTTGCATTCATGGTCGGATAGAGGGCATTGCTCCAGGTTTCACCCATGAATTGTGTGATGAGGTTCGGAAAGAAGGGCAAGTTGAGCCCTAGGTATATCGAACCTTTTGAGATTCTCTAGAGAGTTGGTGAGGTGGCTTACATATTCTCATTGCCACCTAGTTTGTCAGTAGCCCATCCAGTGTTCAATGTGTCCATGCTCCGGAAGTATTATGGTGATTCGTCCCATGTGTTAGTTTTTAGCTCAGTCTAGTTGGATAAGAATTTGACTTATGAGGAGCAACCGGTGGATATTCTAACCCAGTAGGTTCGTCAGTTGAGGTCAAAGAGTTATCCTTCAGTTTGCGTATAGTGGAGAGATCAGCTCGTCGAGGCAGCTACTTGGGAGTCTGAGGCGAACATGTGGAGTAGATATCCACACCTTTTCACCAGTCCAAGTACTTTTTTATGTCTGTTCGAGGACGAACGATTATTTTAGAGGTGGAGAATGTGATGACCCGATAGGTCATCTAGAGTTTTAGAACCTAATTCTGTGTTTCGAAGCCTCAAATACCTTATTTTTAGCCTTTCTCAATTTGTGCATGTTTTTCAAGAAAGCTTTTATGTTGGAAAATTTATAAAATATGAAATTTTGCCTTAAAAGTCCATTTGAGTTGACTTCGGTCAACATTTTGAGCAAAGGGATACATATTCATGTTTTGATAGTTCCGATTGGTTCTTATCGTGATTTGGGACTTGGGCATGTGCTCGAAATAGAATTCGGAGGTCCATAGCTCAAGTTTTTTATTTTGTTAAAAAATGAAGTTTGAAGACTTAATGAATCTAAAAGTTTGACCAATGTTTGACTTTATTGATATCGGATCCGTATTTTGGTTCTGGAATTCGATATAGGTCCATTACAATATTTTTATGATTTGTCTGTCAAATTTGGTAAGAAACAGATTCAGTTTGACGTGATTCAGATGTCCGGTTGTTTAAATCGAAGTTAATGAGTTTTCTTGAAAATTTCATTTCATTTGGTGTCTGATTCATAGTTCTAGGTGTTATTTTGGCAATTTGATCATGTGATAAAGTTCGTATGATATTTTCGGACTTGTGTGCATGTTTGGTATGGAGCCCCAAGGGCTCGGGTGAGTTTAAGATGTGCTTCAGTTCTGGTGCAGGTCTCTGACCTCGCAATTTCGATGTCAGTGTTTGCAATTGAGAAAATTTGCAATTCTTGATTGGGTTGCAATTGCGAAGAAGTGTGGTCCAGCCTAAATTCGTATTTGCGATCAATTAATCGCAGTTGCGAGAAGACCATAGTTCGCATTTGCGAACTAATCATCGCAAATGCGATGATAGCAGAGATGCTGGAACTTCACCATCGCAATGGGTTTCTCACATTTGCGGGGTTCGCAATTGCGATATCTGCAACTGGTAAAATTCTAGTTAGACGGGATTTTCTCTCATTCTTCAAATTCTCAAAAACCCTAGAGGCGATTTTCCCAAGAGCCCTTCTTCCCCAATCCATTTGTAAATGATTCTATCCTATTTTCTTTCAATCTTCCATTATATTTCATAAGATTTCAACCTAAAATTTAGTATTTTCATGGTGGAAATGTGGATTTTGCGTAGAATTAGAGATTTTTATATAATTGAAATTTAGACCTCAAATTAAGATCGGATTTAAAAACAAATCACATAACCGGGCTCGGAGGTGAATGGGTAATCGAGTTTTGTCTAAATTTCAAGTTTGAACCAATCGGGGCCCAGGAGTTGACTTTTGTTAACTTTTTCAATGATGACCTAAATACAACCTTTTCATTCGTGGGTAGTTCCTAAAGGCTTATTTTGAACCATGGTTGGTAATTTGCTAGATTTTGTCGGGTCATAGGCTTGTTTTGTCACACCCCAACCTAGGTGAGGCGTGGCCGCCACCCGGTTTCGTAATGCCCCGAGCGAACCACTATGCAACTCTTGAATGTTGGACATAACCTAGAACGTACATAGGCCAACATGGTTGACAATCGTAATATATCATAGGTGGCCAAACGTCAAATCGACTAGCCATCATACTCAAAACATCAATACATGTTTGGGCTGAGGAGGCCACTTTGAGTATCAATACCAGTGTCACGACCCCAATTCGCCCTCCGTGAACATGTCGTGACGGCACTTAGTCCCTACGACTAGATAAGCCTAACAATTCAGAATATAAACCAAATTGCGGAAGAAATAATTAAAACGGAACTAGTAAAATAGATCAGTGTTTAAGGTTCCACCTGGCACATACAATAACAACTCTCGAACTAACAAAAATTTCCAAAACCCGGAATCTCACAAATCACAAGCTAGGGAGTACATAAGAGGCTCTGACTCAAGAATGTCTATACAAGGAGAAATACTGAAAAAAACTATACTTATTACAGATAGCTGGAAAGGGACTCCTCGATTTGCGGACGTAGCAGATATACCTCGAAGTCTCTACCGATATGCCTTCTTCCAAGGCTGACAGAACTGAGTGGGGGTACCTGTATCTGCAACAACAAAAATGTGCAGAAGAGTAGCATGAGAACACCACGGCGGTGCCCAGTAAGTATCAAGATTAACCTCGGTGGAGTAGTGACGAGGAACAATCAAGATACCTATCCGTCAATAAACAGTATAATCATAGGAATAACAGAAATGATATAATAATATGTAATGACTGCACGAAAATAACCAATAATGCTACAATTCACAATAAGGGAAAGGAACAACAAGTAACAATGAGAACTAATTAATGACGATGCATAACGACGACAATCACAAACCAAATCCTAAGGTCGCAACACCGCAAGGGAAAAGACAAGTCCATAACTCATATCCTACAATGATGTTCACCTAAGGTCTTATTCACTCTTTCCACAACACCACTAAGTCTTGAACAAACCACAACTCACGAAACCCAATATCGAAAATCTAACACTTGGCATTCTATGCCCCATCAGTCTCTTAGTCATGCTGACCACTAACCGGCTAACTACGGCCACTCTCACATATATATAATGGGTAATCGAGGGCGTACCTCCTTCCTTAGCAAAACAGGAGCAATTTACCTTTAACAGAAATATTCAACTACGTGTATGCTTGTGCAAGTGTTCTAACATGAATTCTAATAACTGGTAAACATGAATAGAAGAACGGACCACACGTACAATGTTTCCTCATGACTTTCGACCAATAAAACTCATACAGGTAAGCAACCCACAATCACAATAGTAAACAAAATAGGAATGCCTCCACAGGTCGTCACAATTCATTACAATCAGCCCCTGACATAGCCCACCTTATTTTGCCACGTGTGCAAATAATAATATAATAAACACTGCCTTATTTTGCCACACGTGCATCACAATGTTCCCACCTTATCCCGCCACATGCGCAACCCACATATAAGCATATAACGTATCCCGCCTTATTACGCCGCATGTGCAAAACATCAATAACAATAATAGCACGACAAAGACCTCGTGCAACCCTTCAACCACAACCGCAAAGCAGAGACCTCGTGCATCATAGTACCAATAGCCGCACGGAAGAAACCTCGTGCATCATAGTACCAACAGTCGCATGGCAGAAACCTTATGCATCACAGTCTCAAGTACAACACAATAAATGGCAATATATATACAGGAACAAAGCAAGGGAATCAACTCAGGTATTTCCGTTCATCAAAAGATGGTACAACTAACTCACAAGGAATAACCGTAACAGAGGGATATTGAGCGCAATAAGAACCACTCAACAAGGAAGAAATAATACGAAACAACGATTCCATAATACTCAGTTCAACAACAAGGAAATTAACATGAAACGAATAGTTACAATTAAGGAAAATATTACCCTACCACAGGATATCTAACTTCTTTCCAATTAAGACCAAATAATTGCACGAGAGATAGAAATAATATTTTCCAAATAAAGACAAGCAATTAAGAATGATAGTGTGACTATAGACGGGTAAATGTCTTCAGTTAAACACGTAAAAGTCAATTAGGCATCAAGAATAAACCAAGAAGAGCAAATAAATTCCAAGTAAGACATGCAGACGTGAAACTAATAACAGGGAACTCAATTATATCGAGAACAACTTCATACTCAGTGATGATAAGGGTCTAAGAGCCTAAAAGGATCAATTTACCACAAATAAATCCGAGCACACACTCGTCACCTAGCGTGCAAGGAATACAATCAATACAGAAGACTCAAATCCTAAAGGGAAGTCCCCCACACTAGGTTGGGCAAGATACTTACCTCAAACCGGCTAAAATCAACTAGCAACCACATTCTAGCCACGAGTTTTCGACTCAAAATGGCCCAAATCCAAGTTGCCCAGGTGAAAATCCCTTCAAAAATCACCAAGGACCGAGCTCTAGAAGTCAAAATGTGATAAAATGGTGAAACCCTCGGATTTGGGATTAAATTATGACTGCCCAGTTAGTTATTCATCGTGATCGCGGAGCAAGGGTCGCGATCGCGTAGAGGAAAAAGGGATGGCCAAGAAATGTTCATTGCGAACGCGATGACAAGAATGCGAACGCAGAGAAGGGACCAGTAGTGCTTCACAATCGCGGAAGCACAAGTGCGAACGCGTTAAAGGAAATATCAAGGTACAGTAGTTGGTCTATGCGAACGCGGGGTGGCCTATGCGAACACGAAAAAGGAGTACACTGGGCATCGCGAATGTGGGAGGTGTTATGCGAACGCGAAGAAGGAAATTTCCCGGTGGCCAGGATAAGCCTTCGCGATCGTGAACGCATAGAAGGAGTACCAGAAGCAGCAACAGCAGTTCAAAAGTGGAAGAAAAAGACCCGTGGCCCATCCGAAACACACCCGAGGCCCCCGGGACCCCGTCTAGTCACAAACACAAGTCATATAACCTAACATGGACTCGTTCGAAGTTCCAAATCACATAACACAACATCGAAATGATGAATCAAACCAAAAATCAAGCTTAAGAACTTCCAAATCTTCAAATGACGAAACTCACGCCGAAACCTATCAATTCAACTCGGAATGACGCCAAATTTTGCAGACAAGTCCAAAATGACATATCGGAGTTGCTCTAACTCTCGGAATCGTATTCCGACCCTGATATCCCAAAAGTCAATTGTGGGTCAAACTTCTTCATTTCCAACTTTCACTTTTACCGAAATACCTCAATTCATTCTACGGACCTCCAAATATGAATTCGGACGCGTGCCTAAGTCTAAAATCACCATACAAAGCTGTTGAGATCATCCACGACCCATTCTAGGGTCGCTTACCGAAAAGTCCAAATTCCGATCAACTTTTCACCGTTCTAACTTCCAAAACAAGGTTTCTTCTCTAAATTTGACTCTAAACCATCCGAAGGCAGAATTTCACCATGCACGCAAGTCGATACTCATATTCTGAAGCTATTCCAGACCTTATGCCACTGAACGCAGCTTAATTTCTCAAAATGACCAGTCGGGTTGTTACAACCAGACAACCCAGAAAGAAAACATAAATGAGGGTCGACAAGGCCACTAACATACTGTACATACTGAACATGTGTCAATAAAGCCTCTAAGATTATCTGATATCAAAATATCATCGCGACAGGGCCCTGGCCTACCCGTAAGTCTATAAAAAGTCAAATATCATGACCTCTAGACTCGGCTATACTCCGGAAGAGATGGAGTCTTACCTATTTCCCGCTAAATTTCAATCCTCTTTACTTTTAGAGATTGTCAAACTGATTATTTTCACATGCAGGCATGAAGTGCAGCGCCCCAATAATGGGACGGTAGTACAATGAGATGTACAAAGAATGTAAGGCAGAAAGCAATACATGTAAATAAATTTTGAAAACTGAAAAACATGAATGGATACAAAAGTAGTCTGCTGAATGATAAGAATAAGAGTGAGCTTACCATGTACTGTAGATCGACCTACTAGATCACTATCAATTGGACCACATGATCATTCAATCTGATTGAACAACTCAACCAATCATAAGAGTCCGAACTATTTCTATCAACCGTTGCTCAGGGATCTCTTGTTGCATCATCGTTGTTACTTATTATAAGAACTCAATGTGGCTCTTACGCGTAGCAAGGTAGACCGTCTGTAAGGTACACTACAAGATTACTATCTGGTGGCACGTACGTAGAGCAAAGCAGACCGCCCGTACGACTCAAAATATTAGAGTCAGGTTATGCGCACCCATGGGACCATCCATATCCAACCTTTATTTTACATATGCGTTTCATAGACCGTCCATAGGTTAACCTTCATTATCCACCTACGCATCCGTAGACCATCCATAGGGAAGATACTTATGCATAAATAACATTGCAACAGCATGCAACAGTCAATATCTTACAAGCTAGGTACTCGTGTCTATAACGTATAACTTCTTCTAGTACTTTCGGTAACCCTCAATTCATATTTGCTAACTTGTAACTCGTACTGATTTGCTTTAAGGAAACTCATAACTACTCTCATATTCACACATCCGTTGTGACATACTAGTGAAAGGCTTTCGATCTTCATATAATCTTACCTTTACAAATTCATTTGGTACATTGCAGAGCTCGTATTTCATGTTGGTTCAACTGACTCGTCACATTCGTTAACTCAATCTCTACTTCCTTTAATGTATTTAATATCATTACTATTTTTGTATGCACATGATTATTCTAATTAGGTAGTACAATTCATTTCATAACTTATGTGACCTTACGTTCTTCTATATAAGATCTATTCATCATTTGTTAGTTTCCTCATTCACAACCCTGAAATTTACATGGAGGTTCTTGTTAACAAAATAATCACATCTCTTGATTCACATATCTCTCTCTTATTAGCATTGGAGATCTTTCATAGCTACCTTCACTAACCAATGAAAATTACTTCTTCCATTTCATAAGATCATAGGCTCTATTCATAATTCTACTCATGAGCCATTTATAATTTACCATTAAATGAAGGCTATACTTCTCACTGTAGACTCAACATAAGTTCCCTGAGGTCTCTACTTATTTCTAGGAATTATCCGTCAATTACAACTACGAGTAATTCATTTCTTATCTATATTCACTTTTGAACTATTAGAGGCTCTTAAACCTTCAACATAGAACGTACTCTAGGACATGTCCCCTTGAACGTCTAACAAGGGTAAACATCACTACAAAATCATGCTGGAAGAAGAAAGGCTAAGACTTACATACCTTTAAGTTGATCCTTCAATGAAGATGGTGGGAAAGTCTCCACTTCAATATAATCTACACCAATGAATATAACACTACTATCAACAATATAAACTCATGAACTAGCTGCCACGCGACAAGCTTGTTCTACGGCAAATTGGGCAGCATCTCCCCCGTTTCTTTCACCTACCTCAAAGTCCCAACATCAACAATAACATGCCACCTTTAATCCATATATCCAGCACCTTAATAATATGAGAATTTCCGGACAACAACATCATAAAAACACCTCAAAGCAGTCCAACATGGTATCACAACTTTTATATGTCTTTTGACCATCAACTCATAACTTCTAGCTTCAAACAACATAGCTAGGGCTTAGATATGATCAAACACATGTAGAAGAAGAAGATATTACCTTTAAAAAACAAGAAAAACTCCAAGAACAACTCTCCTTAAACTTTAAAGAACTCACAACACATCAACAACATCATATAAGTGATCTCCACCACTTCTACAACACTTTTGATGAAGAGCTTAGGTGGTTTTGCCTTGGATTTATGTGTGAATCTTTAGGATATGTTTACAGAGAGTTTAGAGTTTCTTGGAGGTCTGATTTGGCCGAAAATAATGTTTAACGACGAAAGTTATCACTTTATATAACAAGGTAAGCTTACACCGACTTTGTGGGTCCCAAGGAAGTTGCTTGGGCAGTCTTGCGAAAATGCAAATATATCTCTATTCTAACGCCGTATCGACGAACAGTTTAATGCGTTGGAAAGTAGACTCGTAGATCTTCAATTTGATTGGTCACCTCGTAGCTCAAAGTATATTTAGAGAAAATCTCAGTGACAATAAACTCAAATTTTGGTCAAATTATAAATGTAACTTGCGATAAATTTTGTCGTGTTTAGTTTTACAACTTCATTGAATTAAAAACTAAACATACGAATATTATATAATTCAATTACCTTAAAACATGACCTCATTAGGATATTAAGAACTCCTAGTTTACCCTGAAAGTATGGATTATAACATCTTTGATTCGTGTAACCTCCAACCCTCACGATACTTCCTTAGCACTTGTTTTAACCCATCATTATCTTTGTAAAGGTCCTTAAGGTCTTGGACTTACATTGATTCACATAAGATGCATTGTAGCATGAAATTATGGGGTGTTACATCCTCCCCCTCGTAGGAACATTCGTCGTCGAATGTGAACGCATGGAGACTTGCGAAAATTTTGCCGGAGTCTCCTCTGAACATTGGACTAAAACCAACTTGCACGCAATCTAGAAAATACACTATACATGCCATACAAGGCCAATATCTGTAAATGGTAACACTTGGCCTCACACGGACATTTATCATAAATAGAGTAAGATATAAATACAAGTTCATTTCAATATTCACCATTTATGGTGTCATATAATATCTAGCTATGGAAAAAGGTCAGCATCTTATACCACAATATTATCATCTTCCTTGTGATTGTTGTTTTCCTGATACTAGAGCCTTCATACAGGGACATTACCAGCTTAAGGATATTGCTTCCACCCGATACTAATGCTCCTCTAATTCAATCCTATTCAATACGTTCTAATAGGGTTCAATATCTATAAATTCGACTCCCTCCTAGCCCTCTAACTCATGATCCTTATTGCCTTACTTATTGAGCTTTCTATCTCACACCTCTTTAATAAAGGTTGGCATCGTCATTATTAAACATACAATGGTCATTATTCAGTAATCTTACTGCATTTACGTATCTTTGTTCTTACTATGACTTATATCCTACTTCGGGAGTTCAAAGATGCCTAAGCCACGCTAGTGTTCATTACCTTATCTAGTCTTTCTATCTTTTAATTTTACCTTGCAATAATTTACCTTAGGTATGACATGCTAACTCTATTATCAATCAAGTTACTACATCATCTAACAATACTTTATATATATAAAGACCTAGTAGCACAATTACACATACTCTCATTCTAAAATGGGTAACATACTTAATGCCTCTAAGATAGGGGCTCAAATTCCCACTAATATCCTAATGCATATATCTAATTTCGGGTCCCTTTTAATCCTGACACTCTCCTTTTTCTTCTGCCTAGCTTAAACGATAGTACTGAGTCCCTAGGCTTCCCTGAACGACTTAAACTGTCATAACTTAACATCGGACAGTTATGTGCCATATGACCCGGGGTGCCACATCTGAATTATGCATCCGTACCTCGTAAGCATAGTCCCTCGTGTCTCCTTCTACGCTGCTTACAGCGAGGTGATTTCATTTTTCCAACAATCTCTTGATCTTGCACTCCTTGTTCTTAACTGATGACTTTGAGAATATTGGGTCTCCTCAGCCCTAGATAAATTGCCTCCTGCCTGACCTCGCCTCTTCTGAGAGCTATTACTACTCGTTGCCCCTACATACTCATCAACTGTCCTGTATCTCTTACCTTGCTTCCTTTCTCGAGTTGATTCTAGTTGATGTCGATGTTTATGCTCCTCTAGACTATGCGTGAAAACCTGAATCCGAGTTATGTCCATATTTTCATTCATCAAGGCTATGGTGCAAGCTTAAACTAACTACGGTGCCAGCCCTGCCACAAACAAATGTATCCTGGCTCGTATTGTATCAACCAAAGATGGGGATATCTGGCCAACAAATCAAAGATGAGGCTGTACTGGCGAACACTCATATCACCCTGCTGTAGGGCTAAAAACTAATCAACCTTGCCTTATCGAATCTCTAATGGTAAGTAATGGTCCAGGAAGGCTCTAGAGAATTCTCCCCATTTTGGTGGTTGCGCATTGTACCCTCTAGATAATTCCCATGAATCATACAATACATAGGTATATCTCACAACCTGAAAGCGGCAAACTCCACTACCTCCATCTCGAATACAAGCATAACTCGAAAAATCCTATAAAGCTAGTCAATAAAATCTTGGGGATCCTCGTATCTCAAAGCAATAAACTCGCGAACCCTCAAACTTCCGAGCCCCTCAAAAGGTCCCGCACTAGCTGGAACTCTAGTATGTCGCTGTGTAGCTACTAACTAGGTCAAAAGATGCACAACACTCCTAAGATGTTGATCAGTAGGAACTGGTGGCGGTACTGGTGCTCTATGAAACTCCTCTGGTGCAAGTGGAGAAGGGGATACTAGGGAAGGTAACTCAACTCGAAACTCTGACGGATCTACATAAACTGCCGGCAGTCTACTAATGGCTTCCCCTACATATCTTTACCTTTTTGACTAGCTGTAGCCATTCTTGTATCAGGCATCTCTGTACAATATATCGAATCTGAGTTATACATTGACTCCTTATGTCTCAGCTCAATACTGCACGATCTGGATCATAAAGATGGATAAACGATCCTAAATGCCCTGTAGCTACCTATTTATACATGTGGTGCACAACACATCCATAAACAAGACTCTACTAGACAGGCTTTGTAGACTCCATAGGATAAACCTGGCTCTGATACCAATTTGTCACACCCCAACCTAGGTGAGGCGTGGTTGGCACCCGTTGTCGTAATGGCTCGAGCGAACCACTCTGCAACTCTTGAATGATGGACGTAACCCAGAACATACATAGGTCAACATGGCAAGAACTCGTAATATATCATAGGCGGCCAAGAGTCATATCGACTAGCCATCATACTCAAAATATCAATACATATTCGAGATGAGGAGGCCACTATGGGTATCAATACTGGATAACCCATAAAGAAAACATAAATGAAGGCCGAAAAGGCCACTAACATACTGTACACATTGAACTCGTGTCTACAAAGCCTCTGAGAATATCTGACATCAAAATATTGTTGTGATAGGGCCATGACCGGCCCGCAAGTCTATAACAAAATCTGATATCATGATCTCTAGACTCGGCTATGCTTCGTAAGAGATGGAATATTATCGATTTCCCACTGAATTTCAATCCTATGAACTTTGAGGGATTGTCAAACTGATAACTTTCACCTGCAGTCATGAAGTGCAGCGCCCTAGTAATAGGACGTTAGTACAATGAGATGTAGCATGTATGTAAGGCAGAAAGAAATACATATAAATAAATTCTAAAAACTGAAATGCATGAACGAATACAAAAGTAGTCTGCTGAATGGTAAGAAAAAGAGTGAGCTTACCACGTACTGTAGATCGACTTACTAGATCGCTATCACTTGGACCACATGGTCATTCAATTTGATTGAACAACTCAACCTATCATAAGATTCTGAACTAATTTTATCAACTGTTGCTCAGTGATCTCTTGTTGCATCGTCATTGTTACTTATTATAAGAACACAATGTGGCTCTTACGTGTAGCAAGTTAGACCGTCCGTAAGGAAAACTACAAGATTACTATATGATAGCACGTACGCGTAGCAAAACAGACCGACCGTACGACTCAAAATATTTGGGTCGGACTATGCGTATACATGGAACCGTCCATACCCAATCTTTATTTTACCTATGCGTTTCGTAGACCGTCCATAGGTTAAACTTCATTATCCACCTACGCATTCATAGACCATCAATAGGGAACATACTTATGCATAAATAACATTACAATAGCATGCAACGGTCAATATCTTACAAGCTAGGTACTCGTGTCTATAACGTATAACTTCTTTTAGTACTTTCGGTAACTCTCAATTCGTATTTCGCAACTTGTAATCCGTACTCATTAGCTTTAAGGAAAGTCATAACTACTCTCAGATTTACACATCCATTTTGACATGCTAGTAAAAGGCCTTCAAGATTCCTATAATCTTACCCTTACAAATTCATTTGGTATATCGTAGGGCTCGTATTTTATATTGGTTTAAGCAACTCGTCGTATTCGTTAACTCAATCTCTACTTCCTTTAATGTATGGAATATCGATACTATTTCCGCATGCACACGATTATTCTAGTTAGGTAGTACAATGCGTTTCATAACTTATGCGACCATACATTGTTCTACATACAATCTATTCTTCATTTGTTAGTTTGCACATTCATAACCTTTAAGTTTACGGGGAGGTTCTTGTTAAGTAACTTATCACATCTCTAAATTTACATCTCTCTCTCTCTTATTAGAATTAGGGATCTTCAGTAGCTACCTTCAGTAAATAATGTAAACTACTTCGTCCATTTTATAGGATCTTAGGATCTATACGTAATTTTTACTCGTGAGCCATTTGTATTTTACCAAAAAACAAAGGCTATACTTCTCACCGTACACTCAACATAAGTTCCTTGAGGTCTCTAATTATTTCTAGGAATTATTCGTGAATTACAACTACGAGTAACTCATTTCTTATCTATATTCACCTTTGAACTATTAGAGGCTCTTAAACCGTTAACATAGAACATACGCTAGAACCCATCCCCTTGAACGTCATATAAGGGTGACATCACTACAGAATCGTGCTGGAAGAAGAAAGGGTAAACCTTACATACCTTTAAGTCGATCCTTCAATGAATATGGTGGGAAAGTCTCCTCTTCAATATAATTTACATCAATAAAAATAACACTACTATCAACAATAGTAATGCATGAACTAGCTACCACGCGACAAGCTTGTCCTACGACAAATTGAGGAGCATCTCCCCCGTTTCTTTCACCTCCCTCAAGGTCACAACATCAACAATAACATGCCACCTTTAATACATATATCCAACACCTTAACAATATGAGAACTGCCCGCCAATATAATGTAATAACAACAATAGGGCCAATGTTAAGCTTAGAAATAGCTATCTTACGATAAATCGAGCGACACGCTCAGTCCTTAACTACCAACAAAACACTAATTTACATTTCTTCTTCTTCTCTTAAAGTAACATATTAACAACAACAACAC
>MU726144.1:56699-78805 GCA_026770625.1 Nicotiana glauca | reverse complement strand
ACACACACACGCACATATATATATATATATATATATATATATATATATATATATATATATATATATATATATATATATCGTGTTTGTTAAATTATATAATATTTGACTGTGTAAATAGTACCATATTATAGAAACAAAATTTTAAATAAATAACTATAGATAAATGAATAAAATATAAGTTTCTAGGAATAACCAATCTATTATAATTTCCATTCTTGTTTGAAATTAAAAATAATGTAAAATTTTTTTACTTCTTGCACGACAAAATTATTATTACCTTAGTCGGTTATATTGAAATAATTCCAATTAATAAACAATAGAAGTATTACCAATTAGCCGACCGAATAATCCAAGTACTTTGTTGGACGACTACAAGACAAATTTATATTGGATGAAATATTAAATCTCTGAGAAAAAGATAACAATTCTAAAATCAAAGCTCAAGCCAAAAGACACCATGCTTTGGAAATTTGTCCCGAAAAAAATAATAAACTTGGTAAACAAATGATTAATTTAAGCAAAATAACATAATCTATGAATATGACATAGTGATTAATAAGCGAAACATACGCTCATATTGCTAATATATTCATAAAAATAAATGTATGAAATGAAACCGATTATGTTGAAAATTTAATATTTAATGGAAAATTTGTTAGGTTAATTAACAAACAATTTATTAGAAATATCTCATTTATTAATATTTTATTTTTAGATTCCATTGCCTAGCCACACTTACTTTCGCACGGGTAACATTGATAATCAAATTTTGATTATAAATATAAAGAAAGAAATAGTAAATGAAATTACTTAACTATTTATCGTTTTGAATTCAGTACATGTTTGTTAATAGAACACAGAAAGTCGATGATTGAATTTAGAGATACACCATCATTGGTGTTTGAATTTAATGAAGCATGAACGACTTATGCTACAGACAATCAATTCATATTAAGCAACTATTTTTCTTTTACGTAATTAATACAATACAAAAATATTCTCGTGCCAACATTTTATAGAAAGACATATCATATTTTATTTTGTGCATTTATTCTTTAAGACTATTATTTACGTATAATTAGCGTAGAAACTATTATATAGGCTATGTTGAATACAACGACATGCTATCACATGGTAATAGTTTTTCAAAAAAATAAATTAAAAGGAAAAGAAATACCAAGGTAATTAAAAGAAATAACATAACCATCAATTGAATAAGATAACGTTTTACATAAAATAAATAATTATATTAGAACTTACATTGTACTATAATGAGAATATGTCTGGTAAAGGAAAACAAAGAAGAATAGCCGACGGTGAAACACTAACAATTAAATACAGAAAGACGAACATTTGAGAATAATGATTGTTACTTTATTGTTTATATAATAAAAATTGGGTTTGAGTATAAATAAAATGGTCTTTATAAGGCTTTTGAAGATATATTGTGTTCTACTTTTGAAAAGCATTCCTATGTTTTATATTCTTTTTTGAAAAGGCAAAGCGATTGAAAAAACACTTACAATAGGCACCTGTTAGTTAGAAATTAGTTTGAATATTAGACATTAGTATGAACGATCGCATCTATTCAAGTAAATTTAGCATTTTGTGTAAAAAAAAATTATATGTAAAGTATTTAAATGATTTAAAAGGGTATTTTAGTAACTTAACTTTTGACTTAAGGGCTTCCCACTTTTAATATAATATAGATATACATACATACATACATACATACTATCTCCCAAAACTCCAACCTCAACAAGATCATAAAAACACCTCAAAATAGTCCAACATGGTATCACAACTTCTATACGTCTTTTAACCGTCAACTCATAACTTCTAGCTTCAAACAACATAGCTAGGGCTTAGATATGATTAAACTCATGAAGGAGAAGAAGATATTACCTTTAAACAGCAAGAAAAACTCCAAGAAAAACTCTCCTTAAACTTTAAAGAACTCACAACACATCAACAACATCATATAAGTGATCTCCACCACTTCTACAACATATTTGATGAAGAGCTTCAGTGGTTTTGCCTTGGATTTGTGTATGAATCTTTAGGATATATTTACAGAGAGTTTAGAGTTGCTTGGAGGTCTGATTTGGCCGAAAATAATATTTAACGATGGAAGTTATCACTTTATATAACAAGGTAAGCTTCCACCGACTTTGTGGGTCCTAAGGAAGTTGCTTGCGCAGTCTCGCAAAAATACAAATATTTCTCTATTCTAACATCGTATCGACGAACGGTTTAATGTGTTGGAAAGTAGACTCGTAGATCTTCAATTTTATGGGTCACCCTGTAACTCAAAGTATATTTAGAGAAAAGCTCAGTGACATTAAACTCAAATTTAGGTCAAATTATAAATGTAACTTGCGATAAATTTTGCCGTGTTTAGTTTTACAACTTCTTTGAATTAAAAACTATATATACAAATATTATATGATTCAATTAACTTAAAATATGACCTCCTTAGGATATTAAGTACTCCTAGTTTACCCTGAAAGTACGGGTTATAACATCTTTGATTCGTTTATCCTCCAACCCTCACGATACTTCCTTAACACTTGTTTTAACCTGCCATTATCTTTGTAAAGGTCCTTAAGCTCTCCGACTTACATTGATTCACTTAAGATGCATTGTAGCATAAAAGTATGAGGTGTTACATGTTTGAAAGGCAAAGCTGTGGTTGAGCTTTGAGTTAATCTTTGAACCGAGGTAAGTGTCGTGGTTAAACCTTGACTTGAGGGATTTAAATTTGCTTGCCTATTTGCTACTTTTTTTATATGTCGTATACAACGTATAAGTGAGGTGAAGAGTACATATGTGTTGTTGTTGGGCTAAAGCATGCGGGTGGGACTTATTTCTTGTAATTTATTACTTTATTTGATCATGATATCCATGCTTAGACTAGTTAATTACTAAATTTATCGTTCTTTCCGCGTTTATGGACTATCTATGATAATTGAGTATTGTTTCTGAAGATGAGGTTGGTATTGTGGAATCATTTTTGATGTAAGGCTGGTTCTTGTTCATTCTGCCTTCCTGTTGTTATATGTTCATTGTTTAATGGTAAGGGATAGTGTTAATGCACGAAGGGTGATGTCGTGCTGTATTTGAGTGTTAATGCACGAAGGGTTATATCGTGCCATATTGTGAGTGTTAATGCACGAAGGATGATGTCGTGCTATATTGTGAGTGTTAATGCACGAAGGGTAATGCCGAGCCATATTGGGAGAGTTAATGCACGAAGGGTGATGTCCACCATATTTTGAGAATTAATGCACGAAGGGTGATGTCGTGGCATATTTATTGATTAATGATGAAAGTGAGAGTAAAAGCATGAAGGGTGATGTCGTGCCGCTATTATTATTTCATAGTGAGGTTTAGAGTAAAAGCACGAAGGGTGATGACGTCTAATTCATTGTGTTTTGTTTATCGGGTTGGTTAAAGCTTTATTGATTTTCTCTTATTGTCATTTCCTGTCATTATTACCGTATCTTGCACCCTTTATCGCATGTCCCCTCCCAATAGTACTTGTTGATTCTTTATTTACTGTTATGTTGCTCGTATATATATGTTCGTACATGATTATTTACGTGGGTGTCTTGTCATAACCTCGTCACTTCCTCGTCGAGGTTAGGCTCGATACTTACGGAGTATATGGGATCGGTTATACTCATACTATACTCTGCACTTTTTGTGCAGATTTTGTATGGGTCCCAGCTCTCCGTGAGACATTACAGCTCGGAGCTGCTTTTGGAGACTCGAGATAGATCTGCTGGCGTCTGGAGATCTTGAAGTCCCCTTCCATTTCTCCTATTTATCATTCTTTTCGTTCAAGACATTTGTATTTATTTCAAACCCTGTTTGTTGAGATTCTAGAAACTCATGAATTGTGACTCTAGATCCGGTTTATACTAGATATTAATTGTTTTTATGTTAATCCACGCTCAGTTTTAGTTTTATTTCGGCTTAATTGATTTTGTTTATTGAAATTGGTTAGAATTGGCTTAACGATTGATGTTAGGCTAGAAACCTGTATTTTAGCCGTAGTATTACATTCCAATGACTGCATTTTTATGTGTGTTTGAGCTCAAATGATAGTGAAGTACACTTAGTACGTGTTTTATGCCTTGTAGGAAGTGATCCTGAGCTCAAAAGTTAATTTGGAGCAAAATTGATCAATTTGGAGCTTTGAAGTCTGAGTAAAAGTCCAATACATTAAGTCGGGATCATGTTCGGAGGTCGTGTACCTAGTCGGGATGCTAAAAGAGGACAAAATAAGTTCACTCTGAGAAAATTACAATGTCGCGCCGCATGGGACGCCGCATGGGACGCCGCAAGTCGCGGAGCAGCATTGTAAAAAGGATGCCTAACAAGAAAAGAAGAGGCTGCAGACAAAGTCCACTAACGCGCCACATGGCGCGGAGCAGGGTGTGGTGCAGTTGTGCATTTTTATTAGAGAGCCAAGTCCTATTTCACGCAAGAAAAGGTGTTTCGTCTGGGCCCGACCCTACTTGGTATAAATACATAAAAAATATTCTGAAGACTTTTGACATATCTTAGACCTAGGGAGGCTATTTCGGAAGGAAGATAATGTTTGGAGCAATTTCCAGAGGAGATTGGCATCGAATTCTTCATTCCTTCATCTTTGCTTTGTAATTTAATTATGCAAATTATTTGGGAAATTATTAACACGATTATGAGTATCTAAATATTTAGTCTAGGGTTTTGATTGAACCTGTTGAAGGATGAACTTCGTGTTATGTTAATATAGTTTGCCCGGTTTAATCTCTATTTGTTCAACTACACTCTTGTTGTAGTTAATTGATATGATCCTCAATGTCATGACCGACTTTCTATAACAGGTCATGATGGCGCCCGACACCATTGTCAGGCCAACCAACGCGGAAGTATAATTAAGTTCTCATTTTACTTTTACCAAAAAGAAGTATAATAGATTTTCAAATTTAAAGTTAAGGCCAGAAGTGATAAATAATGTATCAATGGATTATACAACCCAAAAATGAATGTCTACTAATGTGTGTGCCAGAACATGGTGTCACAAGCTACGGGCGACTAGTAGAATATACACAAAAGAATAATACACTATCCTACTATGTGAATCAGGATAGACAGAAACAAAAGTACAAAGAAAAACTTCTTCGGCTTCGGATCGGCATGAAATAGAAGCAGCTCACCGTAAAAGTCTTAAGTGTGCTCACTGACGCGCACCAGAATGATGTCCAGATCCACTTGCCTCAAATCCTGTACATTTAAGTACAGAAACGTAGCATGAATACATAAACAATATGTACCCAGTAAGTATCCCGTCTATTCTCGAGGAAGTAGAGACGAGAGGTCGACTTGATACTTACTAAGGTCAAGATAATATAATAATAATGTGAGATATAAAGCATGAAGGATTTCCAATAACAACAAGTATAAATGAAAAGTTATATTCATGTTCTTGACCCTAATTCAATTACCATTTTCCTTTTTACATACTTAACAAGTAACTATGTCATGTCTAAGCTTAAGCATATATATCATGCGCAATCATGCCGAGGTCAACGGCCCGCTCCAATAGAAAAATAAACTGTGCACTGCCGAGGGTCGAACGGCCCGAACCATAGATGCATCTATTCTCACCGAGGTGTTCAGACCGATCCATAATTATCAAGAAAACATCAAGAATGCACACAAAGGCTCATTTATATACAAGGAAACTCCTACCGAGGTTCAACAAGTTCATATGTTCACTTTTTGTTTTCTCAAGTCTCTAGCCAATCATAAATGATCATATCAACAATTAAAATAAGAGATATTTCCGAATTAGGCATGATGTGGGTCCTAAACTACCCAAGCAATTGACATTATAGTAGCTACGCACGGGCTCTCGTCACCTAGTGCGTACGTAGCCCCCGCATTTAGTAGAAATTACTCATTTATGAATCCTATGGGGACAATTCCCTCTTACAAGGTTAGAAAGGAGACTCACCGCGCTCCGAAGCGTACTTCCAATATCAAGAACAAGCCCAAACCCTCAATTCGTAGCCGAACGAGCACAAACTAATTAAATAAAGTAAGAACTAGTCAATAAAGGCTTACAAGGTTGAATTCTAACTATTTAAGTGATTTCCCAACCATTCCTACAAGTTTTCCTAAATTTCGACCCCGGGCCCATGTGCCCGGATTCTGAGATTTTTCGAAGGAAGTTGTTCTCTACAACCTAAGGATCACTAATATATGATTCTAGTTCATTTCATAGCAAATTACATGATTAAATCCTAGTTTGTTTAAAACCCTAGGTCTAGCTCTAACCCTTGATTTTTACTTAGTTTTTAGCATTTCATCTACCTAATATACATGTATCTAGACTAAGGACGATGGAGATTACTTACCTTGCGAAGCTATGACGAAACGCTCTCTTTGGAAGCCCCCAAATCGCCTAAGTGTAGTGAAAAGTGTGAAATAAATGAGCTTGAGCTCGAATTAAATTAAGCCTACTGACAGCGATGTCCGCTTCTGCGGCTATGGGGATCGCATCTGCGGTCCCGCATCTGCGAAATAAGGGCCGCTTCTGCGAAACTGGGGGAAAATGGGCTGGACCGCTTCTACTGTCTGGGGGTCGCTTAAGCAGAACCGCTTCTGCGGTCCCTGGGCCGCTTCTGTGGTTTCCCCATGGCCTGACCCTTTCCGCTTCCGCGATCAATTGACCGCATCTGCGGTCCAAGAACCACAGATGCGGTTATGACAGAAGCAGCAACTTGAGCCTTTTCTTCAACTTTTACTTCACTCGAGCCTTGCTCGTTTGATGCTTGGGGCTCCCGTGCCCCGCCCGAACATACCAAAAAGTCTGAAATCACGAGGTGAACCTACTCGAACCCTCGGATCACTCGAAACAACGTTAAATCTAGGAATCACGTCCTAAAACCCAATGAATCAATCTATTGAACTTCAAGTTCTTAACTTTTTTCCAACGCATCAAAATGCCCTTAAACTACTCGGATTGACGCCAAATTTTACGGGTAAGTCTTAACTGACATTTCGGACCTGTACCAAGTTTCGGAACTAAAATCCGAGCCCGATACCTAGGAAATCAATGAATACTCAGTTTATTTAATTCTTTAAAACTTTAATTTAACTATTTCACATAAAAATTCATTACTCGGGCTAGGAACCTCGGAATTCGATTCCGGACATACGCCCAGGTCCCATATTTTTCCACGGACCCTCCGGGACCATCAAATCATGAATCCGGGTCCGTTTCCCAAGAAAGTTGACCGAAGTCAAACTTGGCATTTTAAGGAATTCTTAAAGAAGCAAATGGACATATTCTTACTCAAAACTCTTCCAACTCCCGAACCAACTACCCCTGCAAGTCATAAATTAGCTAAAGCAAGTGCGGGAAGTTTTATTTAAGGGAACGAGGCTCTAAACAGTGAAATGACCAGTCGGGTCATTACATTCTCCACCTCTTAAATAAACGTTCGTCCTCGAACGGACATAAAAAAGTACCTAGACTGCTGAATAAGTGGGGATATCTGCTCCGCATGTCCTCCTCGAACTCCCAGGTCGCTTCCTTAACCGGTTGGCCCCTCCACTGGACCCTCACTACAGAAATCCTCTTGGACCTCAACTGGCGATCGTGTCTATCAACAATGGCAACTGGCTCCTCCTCGTAGCCCAAGCTCTTATCTAACTGAATGGTACTGAAATCCAACACATATGATAGGTCGGCATGATACTTCCGAAGCATCGATACATGAAAAACTGGGTGAACTCTCGATAAACTGGGAGGTAAGGCAAGCTCATAGTCAACCTCTCCAACTCGCCTCAACACCTCAAAGGGGCCAATAAATCTTGGGCTCAGCTTGCCCTTCTTCCTGAAACTCATAATGGCCTTCATTGGCGAGACTTTCAAGAGAACCTTCTTGCCAATCATGAATGATACATCATGCGCCTTCTGATCCGCGTAACTCTTCTGTCTGGACTGAGCTGTGTGGATCCTCTCCTGAATCAACTTTACCTTATCCAAGGCATCCTGTACCAAATCTATACCAAGTAACTTAGCCTTACCAGGCTCAAACCACCCGATAGGAGGACGACATCGCCGACCATATAAATCCTCATACGGGGCCATCTCTATGCTGGACTGGTAGCTGTTGTTGTATGCAAACTCCGCTAAAGGCAAGAACTATGCCACTGCCCTCCAAAGTCAATCACACATGCTCTAAGCATATCTTCTAAAATATGAACTGTCCGCTCCGACTGCCCATCGGTCTGAGGATGGAATGCTGTGCTAAGCTCTACGTGGGTCCCCAACTCACTCTGAACAGGTCTCCAGAGATGGAAAATGAACTGAGGGCCTCTATCTGATATGATGGAAACCGGCACGCCGTGCGACCTAACTATCTCCCGAATGTAAATTTGAGCATATCTCTCCGATGTATTGGTAGTCGCCGCTTGAATGAAGTGGGCCGACTTGGTCAACCTATCCATAATGACCCATGCTGAATCAACCTTCTACAAAGTCCGCGGCAACCCAACCATGAAATCTATGGTGATGCGCTCCCACTTCCACTCCGGAATAGGCATCTGCTGAAGTAGGCCACCTGGCCTCTGGTGCTCATACTTGACCTGCTGGCAATTCAAACATCTAGCTACATACTCCACGGTGTCCTTCTTCATCCTTCGCAACCAGAAATGCTGCCTCAAGTCACGATACATCTTCGTGGCACCCGGATGAATGGAGTACCTCGAACTATGGGCCTCCTCTAGAATACTCTCTCTCAAGCCATCAACATTAGGAACACATAGACGGTCCTGAAGCCGTAACAAATCATCCTCACCAATAGAAACCTCTTTGGTACCTCCCTGAAGTACCGTCTCTCTGAGAACCGCCAAATGTGGATCATCGAACTGTCGGGCCTTAATCTGCCCCAACAACAAAGACTGAGCAACCACATATGCTAGAACTCGGTTGGGCTCTGAAATGTCCAACCTCACAAGTCTGTTAGTCAAGGAATGAATGTCCGAGGCTAGTGGCCTCTCCTCCGTTGGAATAAATGCTAAGCTACCCATACTCTCCGCCTTTCTGCTCAAGGCATCCTCGACCACATTCGCCTTAACCGGGTGATAAATAATGGTAATGTGATAATCCTTCAGTAACTCAAGTCACCTGTGTTGCCTCAAATTAAGATCCCTCTGCTTGAACACATGCTGCAAGCTGCGATGGTCGGTATAAACCTCACATGACACTCCATACAAATAATGCCTCCATATCTTAAGAGCATGAACAATCGCCGCCAACTCTAGATCGTGCACAGGGTAATTCTTCTCATGAACTTTTAGCTGACGTGAAACATATGCAATAACTCTCCCCTCCTGCATCAATACATATCCCAAGCCAACGCGAGAAGCGTCGCAATATACCATATACATCCCTGAACCAGAAGGCAATACAAGAACTGGTGTCGTGGTCAAAGCCGTCTTGAGCTTCTAGAAGCTCTCCTCACTATCATCGGACCAACGAAATGGATCACCCTTTTGGGTCAATCTAGTCAGAGGTGATGCAATAGATGAAAAGCCCTGCACAAATCGCCGGTAGTAACCTGCTAACCACAGGAAAATCCTGATATCGGTCACTGAAGTAGGGTGTGGCCAACTCTGAACTGCCTCAATCTTCTTGGGATCTACTTTAATACCCTCTCCGGACACTACATGCCCCAAGAATTCCACTGACTCCAGCCAAAACTCACACTTGTAGAACTTAGCATAAAGCTTCTGCTCTCGCAAGGTTTGAAGCACTACTCTCAAATGCTGCTCGTGGTCCCCCAAGCTACGTGAGTATATCAAGATGTCGTCAATGAAGACGATAAAAAAAGAATCAATATAAGGCCCGAAAACCCTGTTCATCATGTCCATAAATGCCGCTGGAGCATTAGTCAAGCCAAATGACATCACCCGAAACTCATAGTGGCCATATCTAGTCCTGAATGCAGTCTTCGGAACATCTGAATCCCGAATCTTCAGCTGATGATACCCTGACCTCAATTCAATCTTAGAGAACACCTTAGCACCATGCAGCTGGTCAAACAAATCATCAATACGGGGCAATGGATACTTGTTCTTGATGTTGACTTTGTTAAACTGGCGGTAATCAATGCACATTCGCATAGTCCCATCCTTCTTCTTTATAAATAGCACTAGTACACCCCAAGGCGATACACTGGGCCTAACAAACCCTTTTGCTAACAACTGCTCCAACTGCTCCTTCAGCTCCTTAGGAGCCATACGATACGGTAGGATAGATATAGGCTAAGTGCCTGGAGCCAAATCAATACAGAAATCAATATCATGATCCGGAGGCATGCCAGGAAGATTAGAAGGAAAAACATCGGTGAGCTCTCCGACTACTGGCACTGAATCAATCGTCAGAGACTCTGTAGTGGTGTCTCGAACATAAGCTAAATAAGCCAAGCATCGTTTCTCAACCATGCGCTGAGCCTTGAGGAAAGAAATAACCCTGCTAGGCGTATCAACGGTGGAACCCTTCCAATCCAATCTCAGCAATCCTGGCATCGCTAGTGAAATAGTCTTGGCATGGCAATCAAGGATGGCGTGGTATGGAGATAGCCAATCCATGCCCCGGATGACCTCAAAATCAATCATATCAAGCAATAGAAGATCCGCTCTGGTCTCGTAACCTCATAAAGTAACCACACAAGACCGGTAGATCCGATCCACAACTACAGAATCACCCACAGGAGTGGACACATGAACAGGAACACCCAAAGGCTTATGAGAAATAACCAGGAAATGAGAAAATAGAGATGATACATATGAATTAGTGGACCCTAGATCAAATAATACTGATGCATCCCTACTGCTGACTGAAATAATACCTGTGATGACGGAATCTGAGGCCAATGCATCTGGCATGGCTGGAAGGGCATAGAATCTAGCTAGAGCACCGGCTGTCTGGCCTCCACCTGACTGAGTAGTAGCTGGTTGATACCTCCCCATCTGTCCTCCACCCCTGGGATGACCTCTACCAGTCTGTCCTCCAACTCTATGTGGCTAGGCCGCTGGTGCTGGAGTCATGGGCTGATGCCCCTGCTGCACTGCCTTGCCCCTAAGCCTGGGGCAGTATCTCCTCATGTGACCCGGGTCTCCGTACTCAAAACAACATGGTGCGGCGACCTGCTATCCAAATGGCTGACTTTGAAAACCATAAGATCCACTAGAAGAAGCCTGAATAGCCGGTAGGCGGTATGAACTTTCCGGCATAGCACTAAAATAAGAACTGGAAGAATCCGGAGGACCTGAATACCCACTGGATGAACCCTGAATAGCTGGCAGGCGATAAGAACTCTCAGGCATAGCGCTGAAATAGGAGCACGCTGGAGAACCTCGAGCAAGTGGTGGTGCTGAAACTGGGGGCCTACTGGGCTAACCCCTCCTAAAGTGACATCTGCCCCTAGCTGGGGCACCTCTGAACTCTCTGGAGAATCTGGCCCTCTTATCCTGCTACATCTGCTCTCTACCCTTCAAGCTGTAACCCTCATTCATATGAGCAATCTCAAGTACTAGCTGATACCGGGTGCCCATCTCTACCTCTCGAGCCATACCTGACCAGATAGTGGGGTGTAACCCCGCAACAAATCTCCGTACTCTCTCTGCCTCTGTAGGTCGTATCATAAGTGCATGGCGAGACAACTCAGAGAACCTCGCCTCATAGTCAGTCACTGACATCTAACCCTACTCCAGATGCTCAAACTGATGATGCAGCTCTTCCCTCTCAGAGGGTAGGATGTACCGATCAAGAAACAACTGCGTGAACTGACCCCATATGAGGGGAGGAGAACCTGCTGGCCTGCTAAGTGCATAGGACTGCCACCATCTACGGGCTTCCCTCCAACTGAAAAGTGGTGAAGTCAACTCCATGCGACTCCAATATCCTCATGTTGTGCAGTCTGTCCCTGTACCTGTCTATGAAGTCCTGGGTATCCTCATGATGCTCACCTCGAAGACTTGGGGGTGAAGCCTGGTCCATCGGTCAAATAACTTCTGCGGATTGCCGTCCACAGCGGGCCTGGACTGGGGTGCCACTGTAGCAACTAGCTGAGCCCCATTCGCGGGTAGTGTACCCGGAGTCTGATATACCGTAGCTGCATGACCTGGAGCCTTAGCAGTAGGGGTCTGGGCTCCCCCTCCTGCCTGTGAAGCAGCTGGGTCTGCTAGAAATAAACCAGCCTGAGTCATAATGTCCATGAACCGTAGCATACGGCCCATGACCTCCTAAAATCCCGGCGCTGCCATGAAATCCACCGGTGTAGGCACAGTTGCGGGCACCTTGCCCTGCTCCTCAATAATGGGATCCCTCGCAGGACCTGTTGGTGGTTCATCTGGAATGGCTCTGGGACTCCCTCGTCCCCTACCACATGCCAATGCCCTCCCCCGGCCTCTACCTCGGCCACTAGCAACGGGGGGAGCAGATCCTCCCGAGTCTGAAACGTTGGCGGTGCGAGTCCTCACCATCTGTGAGAGAATAGAAGAGGAAATTTAGTACACTGACCACTGCACGATGGAAATGAATAAAGAGTAGTCTTTCCTAATACCCTATAGCCTCTCGAAGATAAATACAGACGTCTCTGTACCGATTTACAAGACTCTATCAGGTTTGCCCATAACTTTGTGAGACCTACGTGAACCTGTGCTCTGATACCATGTTGTCACAACCCACTTTCCATAACTGGTCATGATGGCGCCCGACACCATTGTTAGGCCAGCCAACGCGGAAGTATAATTAAGTTCTCATTTTACTTTTACCAAAAATAAGTATAACAGATTTTCAAATTTAAAGTTAAGGCCAGAAGTGATAAATAATGTATCAAAGGATTATACAACCCAAAAATGAATGTCTACTAATGTGTGTGCCAGAACCTGGTGTCATAAGCTACGGGCGACTAGTAGAATATACACAAAAGAATAATACACTATCCTACTGCCTGAATCAGGATAGACAGAAACAAAAGTACAAAGAAAGACTTCTTCGACTGAGGATCGACATGAAATAGAAGCAGCTCACCTTAGAAGTCTCAGGTGTGCTCACTGACGCGCACTAGAATGATGTCCAGATCCACCTGCCTCAAATCCTGTACATTTAAGTACAGAAGCATAGCAAGAGTACATAAACAACATTTGCCCAGTAAGTATCCCATCTAATCTCGAATAAGTAGAGACGAGAGGTTGACTTGATACTTACTAAGGTCAAGATAATATAATAATAATGTGAGATATAAAGCATGAAGGATTTCCAATAACAACAAGTATAAATGAAAAGTCATATTCATGTTCTTGACCCTAATTCAATTACCATTTTCCCTTTTACATACTTATAAAGTAACTATGTCATGTCTAAGCTTAAGCATATATATCATGCGCAATCATGCCGAGGTCGACGGCCCGCTCCAACAGAAAAATAAACTGTGCACTATCGAGGGTCGAACGGCCCGAACCATAGATGCATCTATTCTCACCGAGGTGATCAGCCCGATCCATAATTATCAAGAAAACATCAAGAATGCACACAAAGGCTCATTTATATACAAGGAAACTCCTATTGAGGTTCAACAAGTTCATATGTTCACTTTTTGTTTTCTCAAGTCTCTAGCCAATCATAAATGATCATATCAACAATTAAAATAAGAGATATTTCCGAATTAGGCATGATGTGGGTCCTAAACTACCCAAGCAGTTAACATTATAGTAGCTACGCACGGACTCTCGTCACCTAGTGCGTGCGTAGCCCCCGCATTTAGCAGCAATTACTCATTTATGAATCCTATAGGGAAAATTCTCTCTTACAAGGTTAGAAAGGAGACTCACCTCGCTCCGAAGCGCACTTCCAATATCAAGAACAAGCCCAAACCCTCAATTCGTAGCCGAGCGAGCACAAACTAATTAAATAAAGTAAGAACTAGTCAATAAAGGCTTACAAGGTTGAATTCTAACTATTTAAGTGATTTCCCAACCATTCCTACAAGTTTTCCAAAATTTCGACCCCAGGCCCACATGCCCGGATTCTGAGATTTTTCGAAGGAAGTTGTTCTCTACAACCTAAGGATCACTAATATATGATTTCTAGTTCATTTCATAGCAAATTACATGATTAAATCCTAGTTGTATTAAAACCCTAGGTCTAGCTGTAACCCTTGATTTTTACTTAGTTTTTAGCATTTAATCTACCTAATATACATGTATTTAGACTAAGGAGGATAGAGATTACTTACCTTGCGAAGCTATGACGAAACCCTCTCTTTGGAAGCTCCCGAATCGCCTAAGTGTAGTGTAAAGTGTGAAATAAATGAGCTTGAGCTCGAATTCAATGAAGCCTACTGGCAGCGATTTCCGCTTCTGCGGCTAAGGGGACCGCATGTGTAGTCCCGCATCTGCGAAATAAGGGCCGCTTCTGCGAAACAGGGGGAAAATGGGTTAGACCGCTTCTGCGGTCTAGGGGTCGCTTAAGCGGAACAACTTCTGCGGTCCCTGGGCTGCTTCTACGGTTTCCCTATAGCCTGACCCTTTCCGCTTCTACGATCAATTGACCGCATCTGCGGTCCCGCTTCTGCGGTCCAAGAACCGCAGATGCGGTTATGACAGAAGCAGCAACTTCAGCCTTTTCTTTAACTTTTACTTCACTCGAGCCTTGCTCCTTTGACGCTCGGGGCTCCCGTGCCCTGCCCGAACATACCGACAAGTCTGAAATCATGAGGCAGACCTACTCCAACCCTCGGATCACTCAAAAAAATGTTAAATCTAGGAATCACGTCCTAAAACCCAATGAATCAATCGATTGAACTTCAAGTTCTTAACTTTCTTCCAACGGGTCAAAACGCCCCTAAACTAATCGGATTGACGCTAAATTTTACGGGTAAGTCTTAACTGATATTTCTGACCAGTACCAAGTTTCGGAACCAAAATCCGAGCCCGATACCTAGGAAATCAATGAATACTTAGTTTATTTAATTCCTTAAAACTTCAATTTAACTATTTTACATAAAAATTCATTACTCGGGATAGGAACCTGGGAATTTGATTCCGAACATATGCCCAGGTCCCATTTTTTCTCACGGACCCTCTGGGACTGTCAAATCGCTAATCCGGGTCCGTTTCTTGAGAAATTTTACCGAAGTCAAACTTGGCATTTTAAGGAATTCTTAAACAAGCAAATGGCATATTCTTACTCAAAACTCTTCAAACTCCCGAACCAAATGCCCCCGCAAGTCATAAATTAGCTAAAGCAAGTGCGGGAAGTTTTATTTAAGGGAACGGGGTTCTAAACAGTAAAACGACCAATCGGGTCGTTACACTCAATTAGCAGTGCCTATTTAGTATGTATTACATGGCAAAGTGTGCATATTTAGGTAATTGTTGAACAACACCACTCCCAAAGTATATGAGGGATCAATAATCGAGGGTTTAAAAGCGGGATTATGGATAACGAATCCTTGGGTGCGATCTAAAGTGAGTTGTAATAAAGGTTAGCTAGCGTAACTCGGGAGAGTGCGTCAAGTAAATTGTCGTAATTACTCGGGAGAGATTTATGGTAGTAAGAGTGCTCGTGATCTATAGAGACGATTAGGCAATTCTATGCGAAACACAAAAGGAAGAGATTCCATCAATAGGGAAAATCACAACCTTAGATCCTTCTCTTATTTGCATAGAACCCGGTCATAGTTAGTTGTTAGTTTACTTGCTTTCATTCAGTTATAGTAAGTAAAAACATCTCCAACTGTTATTCAAAATATTTGAAAAGTTGATTACGAAGAATAAATAAGTCTAACGAGAGTAATTGGTAGGTTAATTCCCTATGTATTCGAGTGTAAGCTAAATACTTGGATTATATTTGCAGCGGCCGCTTAGTCCATATTATAAGGCATAGTTGGGCGTGATCAAATTTTTGCACCGTTGCCAAGGAATTAATGGTGTTATCAATTACAGTTGAAAGAAATACAAACATTCTTAGTGTAGTCAGTTTTCTTTATTTTCAATCTGTACATTAAAATTTTAACGTTTGTTGACTTGGTTGTACATGTGCATTCCTAGAAACTCATCGAGAACTGGTGAAGTATTTGAAGCATTATCAGATCCCGAGAAAGTTTTCAAGGCCTTGAATCGGGCCAACTGGAAAAACAAGCAACAACAATCAACTGAAAAACTCGAACCAGACATGGGGAATAACGTGTTAGACCCAGATGTGCCAGTAGCGCCTCTTATGCCAGAGGCAGCTCTATATCACTGGGTGCAACCCATAACACAGAATTTGGCCACAACGATATTAGTCCCGCAGATACAGGCCGAATCTTTTCAAATCGCGAACAACATGCTGCACTTGTTGCAAGACAAGGGACTATTTTCGGGTCATACATTGAAGATCCTCAGCAGCACTTGAAGAATTTCCTGTCAATCAGCAAAACTCAAAGGCAGCCTAATGTAACTCAGTAAACAATAAAGCTATTGTTGTTTCCATTCTCAATGATAGGAGCTACCCAAACCTGGCTAAACTCACTCCCATTAATTCCATCATGACTTGGGATGAGTTAGTCAAGCAATTTGTGAATAAGTTTCATCCACCCAACAAGACTGCTCAGCAAATTGATAAAATTTTGAGCTTCAAACAGAAATCAATGGGGACACTACAAGAAACATGGGAACAATTTAAAGGAATGTTGGTTATATGTCCGCACCACGGTATTCCAGATCAGATGTTAGGGCAGCGTTTTTACATGGGTTTGACAGATAGCATGAAGGCTAATGTTGATGCTTCAACTGGTGGAGAATTCTTGAGCAAAACATTTAGAGAAATCCAGAGCATACTTGACAAGATGGCACAGAATTTAGGGTGGACAACAAGGAATGCACCTATCACTTCAGTAGTTCACTCAGTGCCCTTAGATCTATCCAACACTCTTGCTGAAAATATGGCCCCATTAATGACACAGACCTCACAAAAAAGGTGGAAAAGTTAGGGCAGAAGCAGCAGGTACACATTGTTGATACTACTAATGGGAGTTCATTCACATCTTGCATTAGCCAGCCAATTGGTAACTAATGGAATGTAGAAAGTGATCATCATCACTACCCTGAGGACATGAATTATGTGTCTAATTATGGAGGCTAGAGATAGGGTGGTCAGAATTGGGGCCAATAGAATCAGCCATACAGGTGAGTCCAGCCACAGCTCCATAATGGAAATATGGGAGGTATGCGACCTCACAATAATATGGTGCTTTACCAAAGGCCACAGGGAGACAACAATCAAAATCAACAGCAGGGTTATCATCCTCCTCAGCAACAGCATGGTGGAAGACAGGAAGATGTGTTTGCTAAACTCGAGGCAATGATGCAGTAAGTTATTGGGTCAAATGAAAAAATTAGTGAAAGAGTAAATGCACATGAGTCAGCTATTAAGAATATTGAAGTGCAGATGGGCCAGATTTTGATTTCTTTGAATAATCGTCCGCATGGGATATTACCTGCAGGCACTCAGATAAATCCAAAAGATCAAGGCCCAAAGTAGTTGATGGTAGTGAGTCTACGTAATGGCATAGACTTAGACTTTGAGCAAGAGAGGGCTCGAGAAAGAAGACAGGCTGAGACACTTGTGCTAATGCCCATTGAGCTAGATGATTCAACGAAACTAATAGAGGTGACAGTACAGCCTGCCTAGGAAGAAACTAACACACAGATTGAGGCTGAGAAATAAGCTGAGACATCCCAGGAACCGGTAATTGAGGTGGTATCTGATCAAATAGAAAACCCAAATCATTGGGAAGAAGAGACCTCCAGCGCCATTTTCACAAAGGCTGGCCAAGTACCAAAAAGAGGAGCAATACAAGAAATTCTTGGAGATGCTGAAATAAATCTAATAATATTCCATTGATTGATGCTTTAAGAGAGATGGCTGGTTATGCAAAAATGATGAAGGACTTGATGTCCCGAAAATTCGATTTCCATGACTTGGCCATAGTGACTCTAACTCAGACCTACAGTGCTGTGGTGACTAGACCAGTTGCTGTGAAGTTGTCTGACCCAGAGAGTTTCACAATTCCCTGTACCATTGGTAACTTTGCTTTTGCCAAGGCATTTTGTGATTTGGGAGCTAGCATAAATCTTATTCCCCTGGCGATCTATAAGAGGTTGAGGATTAGAAGAGCTAGACCCACGTCTAGGTTATTGCAGCTGGCTGACAGAACCGTGAAAAGACCCTCTGGTATCTTGGATGATGTGTTGATTTAGGTAGGGAAATTTGTGTTCCCTGCAGATTTTTTGATTCTAGATTGCAAGGTGGATGAAGAAATTCCCATAATTTTGGGAAGGCCGTTCTTGGACACAGGGAAATCTCTCATTGATTATGAAACTGGGGTGCTCAAGATGAGGCTGAACGATGAGGAGATAACATTCAATATGCAGAAATCTATGAGGCGACCAAGTGAATTCGCCAATTGTTCTATTATTGATGCCGTGGATGTAATCATAGAAGCAGATGATGAGACGTTGACTATTGAGGACCCTCTTGCTGCATGTCTGGTAAATTTAGATGAGGTGAATGGGGAAGAATTGGCAGAATGGGTGTTGTCTTTAGAGGGTAGAGGGTTTTGGGATAGAACACTTGAATTCGAGCCCATGCACTTAGAAAACAGAGAAACTCCTCTCGCCAAGCCATCCATAGAGGAACCACCAAAGCTGGAGTTGAAGCCACTGCCCGCCCATTTCAGGTATGAGTTCCTAGGACCTAACTCCACATTACCTATTATTATCTCATCTAGTTTGTTAGATGTGCAGGCACAACAACTTTTGCAGGTACTCAAGGAGTGCAAGACTACCATTGGGTGGACTATGGCAGATATTAAGTGGATCAGCCTAACATATTGTATGGATAAAATTCTGCTGAAAGAGGGGCACAAACCTTCCAGGGAACACCAAAGAAGGCTGAACCCCAACATGAAAGAAGTGGTGAAGAAAAAGGTGATTAAGTGGTTGGATGCGGAAATCATTTTCCCTATCTCTGACAGCAACCAAGTTAGCCCGGTGCAATGTGTTCCTAAGAAGGGTGGTATGACGGTGGTCAAAAATGATAATAATGGGATGATCTCTACAAGAACCATCACATGCTGGAGAATTTGCATGGACTACAGGAAATTGAATCTGGCCACCCAAAAAGACCACTTCCCACTTCTCTTCATCGATCAAATACTTGACAAACTGGAAGGGAGGTCCCACTTCTATTTCCTAGATGGGTACTCAGGGTACAATAACATCTCCATTGCACCAGAGGGCAGAGAGAAGACCTCCTTCACATGCCTATATGGCATTTATGCTTTTCGAGGATTCCCTTTGGCCTATGCAATGCACCCGCCACATTCCAAAGGTCCATGATGGTCATATTCATTGACATGGTCGAAGACATAATGTAGGTGTTCATGGATGATTTCTCAGTGGTGGGGAACTCATTCAATGAGTGACTTATAAATCTGACCCGAGTGTTGAAAAGATGTATTGAGACTAACTCGATACGTAATTGGGAGAAGTGCCATTTCATGGTACAAGAGGGCATAGTCTTGGGACACCAGGTATCAAGTAAGGGAATCGAGGTGGATCGTGCTAAAGTTGATGTGGTAGCAAAGCTGTCACCCCCACTTCAGTCAAGGCAATCAGGAGCTTCATCGGGCATACTGGTTTCCACCGGAGATTCATAAGAGACTTCTCAAAAATTGCTAATGCTCTCTGTAAGTTGTTAGAAAAAGATCACCCTTTCTTATTTTATGATGATTGCAGGATAGCATTCGATGAGTTGAAAAAGAGGCTAGTCACATCACCTATCATTGTTGCCCCCAATTGGGAGAAACCATTTGAACTCATGTGTGACGCCAGTGACTATGCAGTGGGGGAAGTGATGGGACAGCGAAAAGACAAGCTAATGCACCCAATCTACTATGCCAGTAGAACGTTGAGTGGAGCCCAACGAAACTACAATATGACTGAAAAGGAGATGCTGGCTGTGGTATTTACATTCGACAAGTTCAGATCATACCTGATTGGCTCTAATGTAATTGTATATACTAATCATGCAGCTCTCAGGTACTTGATTGTGAAGAAGGAGTCAAAACCATGCCTGATTCGTTACGTGTTGTTACTACAAGAATTCGACCTTGAAATTCGTGACCGTAAGGGCATAGAAAACCAAGTCACTGATCATCTATCACGACTTGAAGGAGCTGAAAACTCAGTTGAGATTGAGGATTTTCTGGAAACCTTTCCAGATGAGCAGCTACAAGCCTTGAGGAAGTGCCATGGTATGCAGACTTTGTAAATTACCTGGAAAGCGGTATAGTTCCCTATGACTTTTCCTCTATGCAAAAGAAAAAGTTGTATCGTGATTGCGGCATGTATTACTCGGATGAACCTTATCTGTTTCGAATATGTGTTGATAGTATGATCCGGAGGTGTGTCCCCTAGATAGAACAATCTTCTTTTTTGCAAGCATGTCACGCATCGGCATGTGTCGGGCATTTTGGAGAAGTCAAGACGACAGTGAAAGTGCTAGAAGACGGGTTCTACTAGCCAATAGTGTTTAAGGATGCACATCAATAGTTGAAGGGTTGTAATGAATGTTAGTGAACCGGGAACGTTTCCGGTCGCCATGAGATGCCCATGAACCCAATTCAAGAGGTTTAAGTATTCGATGTCTGGGGGAAGACTTCTGAGCCCCTTCGTCATCTCCTTTGGCAATAAGCACTTACTTGTTGTAGATTACGTGTCCAAATGGCTGGAAGCTGCAGCACTTCCCACTATTGATGCAAGAGCGGCGGTGGGGCTTTTAAAGAAGAATATATTCACTCATTTTGGGACCCGAGAGCTATTATTAGCGACGGAGGCACTCACTTCTACAATCGAGCCTTCGAGAAATTGTTAGCAAATAGATGTACGCCACAAGGTGGCAACTCCGTATCATCCTCAGACTAGTGGACAGGTCAAAGTATTGAATAGAGAGATAAAGAGTGTACTGACCAAGACTGTGAACGCCACAAGAACTGATTGGGTGAAATAGCTAGATGATGTACTCTGGGCCTACAGAACTGCTTTTAAAACACCAATTGGTATGTCACCATATAAGTTGGTGTTCAGGAAGGCCTGTCATTTTCCAGTGGAATTAGAACATAGAGCTTGGTGGGCAATGAAACAGTCGAACCTAGACATTGAGGCTGCGGGCACAACTAGAGTTACAGAATTGCATGAGCTCGACGAGTTCCGATATCTTTCTTTTGAGAGCACCGGGCTGTATAAGGAGAGAATAAAGAGGTTTCATGACAAGAACATTGTTAAGTGAAATTTCAATCCCGGAGACATGGTGTTGCTTTATAACTCAAGATTACGGCTATTTCCAGATAAACTCAAGTCACGATGGTCTGGACCATTTCGGGTGGTCGAAGTGTTCCCTTTAGGTGCCATAGAGATTGCCTCAGAAAAAGATTCCCATACATTTAGAGTCAATGGGAAAAGACTGAAACCATATGTCGGCATGGATTAAACCAAGGAAGTGTCAGTGACCCATCAAACAGAACCTCAGAGGTCGAGCGAGCCTTAAATACGCTCATCTGCGTCAGTCCGCGACATAAAATTAGGCGCTTATTGAGAGACAACCCAATTTTTATTATTACTAACCTATAATTGTAGTCTAGGATTATTAAAATTTAGGAGTTATGAGACTTGATTGGGCAGGTACAAGCATGAATTGGACATAAAATAGGTACATAATAGAGTCGGGGTGCAACCCGGAAGCTAAATATCGAAAATAAATCGAACTCTGTGAGTAATGGCCTGCCGTGCTGCACGGGGCACCGTGCCATGCGTCGCGCCAGGACAAACTGGTCTGAGAGACAAAAGTTGATGGCCTCTGATAATTAACAATACCGCGCCGCATGGGGCGCCGCACCCTGTGACGCGATAGTGCAAATTTAATAAAAAAATTAAAAAAATTATTTTTCGTTTTTTTCTTAACCAGCGTTCACCCAACCCCCCCCCCCCCC